>JAVVLW010002039.1:0-54000 GCA_034401795.1 Chaetoderma sp. LZ-2023a
TTTGGACTGAACCAGCATTATCGAAGTCAACCTTGGATAAACGTAACACTTTGTGGGACCCTGGGGCTACCAAAAGAACATGAGAACCAGAAGTCATAGCCTTTGAATAAAAACCCAACATATCAATTGATAGTGAATCCATAGGAAGGTGAGGTTGAGATTCCGAAACGACTGGTTGAACCAATGGGGAAACAAAAGAACGTTGAGAGGAAGACCCCCGAACTAATGGAATTTTGCAAGACTGTGAAATGAATTGAAAAGATTCATACCAATCGGAGTTTGAGGCCCTGAAAAGAAGATATTGGTAATTAGATGAGGAACCATCTGAAATAAGATGGGATGAAACAGAAAATGAATCCTCCGGACCAGGATCAGAATCCGTATCGTGGTCATCAAGAAGTGATTCATCGTCAAAAGAAATATTATCGGAAGGATTAAGGAGATGGAGAGGGAATGGAATTCACTGGATCAGGAATCGGAGGACGTGTTTCTGAGATTGAAGTAACTGGAACAGTCGAGCCTTGATGACGAAAGAAAACACTTGAAGGTAATAAAGCTAGCAAAGATTTTCTAGCAGAAATAAAGGAATTGAACGAATCATGATGATAGAAAATGTGAAACTGAGATGGATCCAAATTCATAAGGGCGATTTCACGAATAATATCGTCCTTAGCGACTTCAGATGCCAACAAGCCATGATCAGAAACAGAACCAGAAATATCAGAAAAAAAACAGACTGAAGAAACTGGGTTTGCAAAACTTACCCTTCTTGAACGTTGTGACTGATGAGAAAACTGCGGGTTAGGTAAACCAGACTGCTGAAAATTTGAATACTGAACATCTGAAGTATGAATAGGCAGAAATCTAGAGTCAACAGTGGAGGTTACCATTGACTGTGATTGAATGCCGGATATTGCCAAAGACAAAGTTGTAGGCAAACACGAACTTGGATGAGAAGTGGGTGATGGACCATTGCAACCACGAACTGGACTGCAAGAAATGACTGGCAAGTGATACTGAGTCAAACGATTAAGGCCAGACAGAGGTAGAGTTCATTTGATTGCTAGTATTCACTGGGAAACTGTACCTAGATGCTGAATTATTTGAATGAATGGCCAAACCGGAAGTGTCCAAACCGGAAACTGCTGACCCGGAAGTACCAGATGTGGTACTAGCCTGACCAGAAGTACCCGAGTCGGAAAGTCCCAAACCAGAAGTAGTTAATGAAACACCGGAAGAAGCCAAACTGGAAGCCGAAAGCAGGATGACAGGTGTAATCCGGTAATTGACACCTTTAAAGGAAATAATGCTGGAACCGGAAGTGGAATTAGACCCTTTCTTATAAGGCATCTGCTCACCTCCGGGGCCAGTACTAAGACCAGATTTTATACCGGATGAAACAACTGCGGAAAATGAGGTACTAGGAGGAAAATCCGGAAAACCCAAAGAAGATTATACAAGTCCCAAGCATGCAGAGGACCCAAAATCGGGCGAACGGTCTGGAGAAAAATAAGGAGAATAAGAGGAAGGTTTCTGATTCAGAAAATACGAAAAATGAGCAGCATGCTGAGGCTGAAATCTGCATGAGAATTTAGCATAGAAAGATCTGGTCAAGAAAAAATGCCGAGACGAAAGATGCGGAGCGGTATGATGAGCGGAATGATGAGGCTGGAATTCTGCAAACGCATAAGGATTACTCAGACCCACAGAATTATCAGGAGCTTCTGCATACGCAGGGGGATCACTCAGACCCGCAGAAACTATACATGGACACGGCGCCTTAGAAGGATCTTGAAGATCGGGCAGATCCACCTTCTCTTCGGTCCACCCTGCTCTCTTATCCGAGATCCTAGTGGTCACACCAGAGGACAAGGTTGACTCCGTGGCCTTCTTATACCTATTGGAGTCAACCCGGCCTACCACCTCTGATGTGCTGAGAGAGCGGGCTATAGTTGATGAACCGGTCAGCCCCTCCTCTTCTTTCTTCGGTGAATCCTCTTCATCTGTAGATGTCGGTACCATGCACGAAACCTTCCTCTTTTTTGATAAACGCTTATGCGGATTAACTGTACGATCCATCAAGGGAATCGGCTGGGAAGAAAACCTACTTTTTCTTTTGCGCGCACCTGCAGAAGACCCCGAGCCCTCGTCAGTCGACCCGCCAGAAGGAGATAAACTCTCCTTATGAGAGGGCCTCTGATGAGGGACGAGGGCCTTCTGCGAGGCCAGCTCTAATTTGATTACGCTAAGAGACATAGCCGCCGGACTGTAAACCAGAGCTGTTAAAGCTATTGGGTCAGAGGAAGGCCCCACCCCCGCTGACATTTGGATGTTAGTGATAATAGTAGTGGAATCAATTGGAGCGGGAAAGGGCGGGAATCAGAGCCCAAAAGAGACCTAAGGGAGTCATTGAATGTTTCGAACTGGAATGGTGGCCATCCCGCACAAACCGAGCACTTGTTAGATCTCGAACATGTACTGCATAACACGCAGGGATGTTGAGTGCTTCCTGTCACAATCTTTGTTTGAACAGCGCACTACAGGGTTGTATGCCTGTTTAGAGGCAGCCTAAAACAGTAAACAAAGGCTGATAAGTCATTTGACTAAAGGCCATATAATAAAAACAAGCCATGCAACAAACGGACTCATCCGTGAAGCTTGAGAAGGCCTATGCGAATGAAGATAACCTGACAATTCCTGAAGGAGTGATCTCCATAAATAAAGGCCGTAATAAGAAGTCAATTTTAAAAACAAAACAGACTGAGCCGAAAGACTAGATAGGGCCATGATGTATTGTTGAAATTATTTATGTATATCCGGGATAGAGACAACCCCATAGAGGAATAGGGCCTTTATTTAGGCCAATTCTTAATAAAAACGGACTCAGCCGTAGGCTTGGTAAGACCATAGAGTATGGTTTAAATATTTTCATATTACCAGGATAATACTAAATCCCCTTGTTGACAACTTGACTCATGAAAACCGGTAACTTACTATACCACATAAGAAAGAAATAAAAAAACATAACCACATATCTTTGCACGTTTCTCTTTGGAATCACGCATGTTTCTGTAGAAAATCCAATATATTTCAGGTGATCTGCTGAATCTCTGCTGATATTTTGTAGATTATAATCTTGCAAAATTTTTTGATTACCATAGATACTCGCGGAAAAACAAATATGAAGTTTGTGCGCAACGCATTGATTACGTCACCCGGCTATACCAGGTTTGTATGAAACGCAGATTTTGCGGTAATTGATGAGGCTGGAAACTCAAATCAAGAGAATTTAGAAGAGGATGAAGTTACAGGAAGGCGGCAGAGTCAGCTGAAGTTTTTCCCAATGTAATAGATACGCGGATCTATATAGCAAATAGTATTAGAGGAGGTAACGTATCTTAGGGGTAGGTATAACTCTGGTGTTTGATGTCGCATCTGTTTCATTTTCGCAACACAGATATTAGATGCTTACATTAACATTGTGACCAAGTTTGGAGTTAATCCACCCGGAAATAACACCACGTGCTGACATTGTTGAGGATGGACGGACGGCTGGATGGATGACAGACTGGGGGTCATCACTATGCGTTGAGCTAATAAAACCAACTTCAGCTTCAAAATCCATCAAATAAAAAATCCAATATGGCTGAAAAACATGCTACATATTGATTGGTCCACGTTGCCCATGGTTTTTTACCTATCAACTTCCCATGAACAAACTTTAATGGCCCTTTGTCCATAATTATATCCCCCAAATTTAGTCCCGATCCGTTCAGCGGTTCTCTGTTCATGGTTGGTTGTTGCTTGTAGATTTCTATGGCCTCTAACTTCCGTTTGAATAAGTTGGTCTCAATGTTGATGACCGAGGCACTGCTGGCGGGGATGACGTGGCCAGTGGATACTGTATGCTCTGCCACAGCTGAGTTGGAATTGGTTTTAAGATGTTCTTTGACTCTGGTGCTGAGAGACCTTTTGGTTTCACCTATGTATGTCCCCTCACATTGGTCACATTCGATCTTGTAGATGACTCCAGAGCGTTCATCTGTGGTCAGTTTATCTTTGGGTCTTACTAGTTGTGATCTTAAGGTGTTGACGGGCTTGTGGTAGGTTTTGATGTGGTGTTCTCTGAAGAGTCTGCCAAGGTGTTCTGATAGGCCTTGGATGTACGGAAGTCCGACTAGTGGAAGTTTTTCGACATCTGGTGGTTTATTACGAGGTGTGGGAGGTGGTTTTGTCATCCACGAAGTGTAACCGTTAGCTAGGAGAGACTGTTGGATGTGATGATGTTCTTCTTTTTTGTCTGATGTTTCTGTGATGATGGAGTCTGCCCGGTGAAATAGAGTTCTGACGACTGACCGTTAGTGTTCCAAATGGTGATTAGAGTGAAAATTTAGATATTGATCTGTGTATGTGGGTTTCCTGTACACAGTAAGTTTGGTGGTTCCGGAATCACTGACATGTACCAAGACGTCCAGGAATGCAATCTGGCCATCATCTTCGACTTCGCTGGTGAATTGGATGCATTGGTCGATGCTGTTGAGGTGATCAGTGAAAGGTTGGATCTTTCCATTACTAACACCAACCATGAACAGAGATGAGGGCTACCATATACCAGCAGTCTACCAGTCCATGCTGTCACGTGACTCCACAAGAACTGACCAGAGTGACGTTGCCAGCGACAGTCAGTTAGTGCTGAAGAAGTGACCGAGATGGTCACGAAAGCTACACTCAAACAATTTCTACATCCCGGAGGTAACTAATTTTTCCTTATTATGAATCATCCTGGGATCGGGACCAACTTTTTCGGAAATATTAGTGAAGCAGTTTTCCAGACATGCTTGTAATACAGATACTGCGCGTCTGATGAAAATATGTCAGCAATGTTTCAAAGACTTGACCCACCTTGAATATGAATACTTGTTGTTGTGCCGATTGCAAATCAGTTTCACCACAGGCTGCAAAAGAAATTATACAAATGCTTAAGAACTGAATATATTGATGATTTACATTAAATATGCATATTATATGAAGGGAAGAGGGTACTGAGATAAGGTCTGTATGTATGTTTGTGTCCTGCGAGCTGTATCTCAAATCTACTGATCAATCCAATTTGGCTCACATTGTTACACAATCAAAGAACTTGCCATGCAAGAGGATTTTCAGACTTTTGCTATGATCCAGAAAAAAGAAACCAGATCTGGATTCTGGATCTGTGGATATCTCGGAAAATACTCATCTGATTTTGCTTAAATTTGAACGCAGGTTAAACGAAATCTAGGATTTCTTTTTTCACGAGAGAGTTGGTACTTACCTCCCTAATACTTTTTGATATTGCTAAATATCGGCTTTCACTCAATAAACACTCAGATTAAAACAGTTAGGTGCCCCTACTGGGCAGGGAGTCAGAGTGTAGTCTGGCGGATGCCAGCCCCACCACCGTGCATGCGCAGACTAGCACTTCCTCTGACTAATTTATTGGCTGACACACATGCAACTATTAAGAGCCTGAAGACCGAGCCTCTGTGGGGTGGAGAGGCTGGGTCCGTATCTAGGGAGGTAAGTATCAACTCTCTCGTGAAAAAAGAAATCCTAGATTTCGTTTATTTCACTTCAAGAGTATACTTACCTCCCTAATACTTTTTGATATTGCCAGAATTCGACAGGGAATTCAGCGGGAGGGAGGCGAGGTCAAAAGACCAGCTCATCCCTATACGCTTTTCTGCGTTTAAGGCACTTAAACTTCTGAAACTGTGTGAAACACAGTCAGGATTTGACCAACCATCGGATAACACAACCGATGTAAGAGAGATGACCGAATGTCATATGCGCTCCCCCCCCCCCACCCCTTCCTGGGAGGAAGACTCGATTGACCTCAATGTCCCATACGCTCTCTACGTACAAGTGCCATGTACTACAGGACAGAGACGAAAAAGCTCCATTTTCGTATACTCTCAATAATGAACCACTAAACACACAAACCATCATCATGCTAATAACAACGGGTAACGTGACAATACAATCAGCAATGGACAACACATGAACAAGACTGACCTTGTTGGACTTGGGTGCTGACATCATCTTCCCAGTGGTGAAGACTGATGCAGTGCCAAAAAAGTGGTTGTTTCCAATAATTAATTGTGAAATATATAAGCAATGAGGAAACCTCATCAAATAATGTACATCTAGTTATTTTTTCAAAATCGACAAGGCGAGAGGATTAGAGGTGTCACGGAGATAATGGTCTGTAAAACTTGACTCACAATGCCACTGAGCAACCGACATAATGTCATCCACAGGGACCCCATTAAATAGGGCAGTGGATGTCACTACGCCGCGGACACTGTGAGCCTTGGCCATGTCAACCTGCTTCCCGGTGGCGGATTTATGACAAAACTGAATACATTCTACAATCCACCTGGAAATGGTGTCCTTCGACGCCCTGCCATGGGGTTCAATATATGACAACCATAACGCTGACTGGTCGGTGCGCCACTCCGATGTACGATGTTTGTACCGGAGCAGTGCCCAAACGGGACACCATGCTTTAGAATTAGGATCATATCTAGTTAAAGCTGGCAAAACAATAGGTTGACCAGGATATTTCAGACTGATTCTTAGCCAAGAAATTAATCCTAGGTAGCAGCTTAAGGCCTTCCCCTGTAACCACAAAACGGTCATCCTCGGCTGATAAGGCATGAATTTCACTCCTACGCCTAGCCGAGGCCGCAGCAATTAAAAATACAGTTTTAAGAGTTAATAGTTTCATAGAAATGGAACTAAGTGGTTCAAAAGGCTTATCACCTAGTACTTGAAGCACTAGCGATAAACTCCAAGACGGAATCACCGGGGGATTCCTTGGTCTTAGATTGCCCATGCCTTTAATTAATACATTTAATGTACATACTTCATCACTTCCCCTCTTAGCCAAGCAAGGAATAACCGACATTAAAGCTGACTTATAACCAGCAATAGAGTTAGGCTTGAGGCTATAGGCATCATACAGGTGACAGAGGAAATCAGCTACTGCCTGAATAGATGAATCCATTGGATCAATACATCTTTTTGAGCACCACTCTGCAAATCTGTTGATTTTATAATTATATGCTCTGGAGGTTGACCCCCTCCTGGCTTTGGCCATAAACATGGCTGCTTGCTCAGAAAAGCCCTCCTTAATTCTAGATTCCTTGACAACATCCATGCAGTCAATCGGAACATTGATGGATTGTTGTGAAGGGCCTTGCCCTGGAAGATAATGTCGTCCATCAGAGGCAGAGGAACTGGATTGCAGACCAGAAGGTTCAGCAGATCCGTATACCACGATCGGCTTGGCCAATCCGGGGCGATCAGAAGCACTTGGCACTCCTCCTGCCGGATTTTCTGAAGAACTTTTGGAATCAGGATTGCTGGAGGGAATGCGTATACATACATTCTCGCCCAGCTGATAGCTAACGCATCTGTTGCGAAAGCGCTTGGATCTGGAATCGGAGAGACGTACGTCGTCATCTTCGCATTCCTCTTCGTTGCGAACAAATCGATGTTGGGCTTCCCCCAATGGATGAATAGACGATCCGCCACACATTGATTTAGTTGCCATTCCGTGGGTAAAACACTCATCCTTCGGCTCAATGAGTCTGCTAGCAGATTTAACCTTCCCGGAATATAAACTGCTTTCAAGGTAATCCTGTGATCCAGGCACCAACAAAGCAGTCTCCATGTCATCATACAGAGACTGGGCGACTTCGTTCCGCCCTGGCGGTTTATGTAAGTCACTACAGTTGAGTTGTCTGAATGAATAAGAACAATCTTGCCCTGAACTTTCCGTAAGAAATGTTCCAGGCCCAGGACTACTGCTCTTAGTTCCAGTAGATTGATATGTTCCTTTGACTGATCCAGATCCCACAGCCCTGATATTGTGGACTCTTCCAGGCAAGCTCCCCAACCCTCCATCGATGCATCTGTATACACAGTCACCTGAGGGTGGGGAGGGGTTAGCAAAACCCCCAACAGGAGATTCTCTGTCTTCAACCACCATTGCAGGTGGTGAATTAGAGGCGCCAACACTGACACATTCGAGTCCAGTGAACCTGTACTCTGAGTCCATTGTGTCATGAGAAAAAGCTGGATCGCCCGCCTGCGTAAGGCGGCCTGAGGAATGACTGGTTCCAATGAAACCATCAACCCCAGCATTCTCAAGTAAACCCGTGGCAGGACATGAGGACTGTCGCACACTGACTGAATTACTGAGATGAGTTTCTGAACTCTCTCCTGAGTAGGATAAACATATCCTGTCTCTAGATCGAAGAACATCCCCAGGTAAACAAACTTCTGGGATGGAGTCAGCTCTGATTTTTGAAAATTTATCATCCAGCCTAAATCCATGAGAGTTTTCAAAACAATCTCCAGATTGGTCGATAAACTTTCCTGGGTGTGTGCTTTTAACAGCCAGTCGTCTATGTACGTGTGGACCGCTATGCTTCTCCTGCGGAGGTATGCTGTGATCGCAAGAACCACACGGGTGAAAACCCGAGGAGCGGTGGAAATTCCGAAGGGTAACACCCTGAATTCCCACTGTCTGCCCTGGAATGCAAATCTCAGGAAGCGACGGAAACTCCTCGCTATGGGAATGTGGAAATAAGAGTCCTTCAAATCTATTGAAGCTGTCCACATTCCCCTCTCTAACCCCGCCAACACCGAGCGCACAGTCTCCATCTTGAAACTGGGCGTCTCTATGAACTTGTTCAACGGCTTGAGGTTGAGAATTGGTCTCCACCCTCCGGTGTTTTTTGTTACCAAGAACACGGTTGAATAGAAGCCCGGACACTTTTGTGCCGGCTGAATAGCTCCTTTTAGTATGAGGGAATTTATCTCCTCCTCGATACACAACCTTTGCTCTGGATCTCTCGGATTTGGAGTCCAGATTGGCACTAGAGACAGTCGCGATGGCGGGCCTGTCATCCAATCGGGATGATACCCGACTGAAAGCCATCGCAAGACTAAACGGTCCTGAGTCAACCGTTCCCACTCTTTCTTGTGGTCGGCTAGCCGGCCTCCCACCGGTCCACCTAGGGAGAGAGGTGGACATAAGGAGTGCAAGAGTGGCACTGTCTCCTTTGCCAGAAACACCGGAGTGGTTCTCACCGCGGTAACCGGCCCATCAGGCACGATTACCACGACCAGATCCTCGCGCGCCACGCCCAGCACCGCGCGCACCTCGGTGCGCGGGTGGCTGCCTGGCTGACTGCGCCTGAGGAGCCTGCAGCCCCCTCACTGCAGGCTGAATCGCACGCGGCCGAGGCCGACGCTGCGATGGTGGCTGGCCTCTGACCTGGTCACCTCCACCTCGAGCCTGCAGGGGACGATACGCAGGGGGTGCGGCGCGAACGCGCTCCCGACGGAGTACTTCAAACTGCTCGCGCAGCGCCCTCTGGTTATTGACCAGAGTAACCGTCTCCTGGAGGTGTCTACATCCCTCACCTCCAAAGAGACCAGGACCTGTCATAGGCGTACGCAGTAGCCTATTGTACAGGTCCTGGGACGGGCACAGATTGTCCAAGGCAAACGTGCGCCTTGCCCGGACACTCCTAGTCACCGCCAGAGTCATGCAGTCCAGAGCCAGGTTGATACCATCCTGGATGGCTCTCTGGACTGTGACCGGGCTCGGCTGGCGCGATGCGGATGCCGTTACTACCCCCTGTAACAGCTGGGAGACGTGGGACAGAGCGGCAATCGAAGCTCTCCCACTCTCTTCCGCATCACGCAATGCGGCATTTGCCGAACGCAACGCGTTCGAACACAAGACTCCCGTGTCAGAACGGGTGCCTGGCCGCGCATCCTCACCCAAAGCCGCGTGGTCATCCACGCTCGGCTTGGGTACCACACCGTACCTCTGGTAATCCAGGGGCACGATGCGGCAACGCCTGGCCACCTCGCGAGGGGCCTTCGCGAGACGCCCATTCGCCTTAATGGACGTCTCCGCCGCCTCGAACATGTCAACGACATGCTCTGCCAGCGGCAGAGATGGCATCGCGTTAGCAGTAGCCTTACCAGCTAACCACGGCCTGTGGTCACGCTGGCTAGCCGAATGCTCCACGGGCAGGTCTGGCCTAACACTTACCAGCCACTGGCAAGCGTCAGACCAATCCTCTTCCGTGGCTAGCTGCGAGCGCTCTACAAGACGGGGGCCTTCGTCTTCCTCCTGAGCGCAAGCAGCAGAGCTTGACGGCAGATATGCCGATACCCCTGGCAAGCCAGGAAAAGCATGCAGGCCCGAAAGAACAGGCATGCTAATCTCACTGGCCTGACCAGGAGCAGGCGCCGTGGTAAAGCGCGGGGCAGATACCGCCCCACCACGGCCCCGGCCAGCACCAGCGACACTCTCGGCAAGCCGAGGTATGCGGTAACGCTGGCCATCAGCAGCGCACAGGGCCACCTTCTGAACCGTGAACTCTACTCCTGCGTGAGTAGAGCCCTGGAATATGTTGCCTGTATTCCCCGCGAGGGGTGCACAGACGTCATAATCCATGGTCACGTCCTCAGACGGCGACCCTAACAGGCAATCCTCTTCCTCCTGGCCAGAAAGATTAGACTCCAGGTCAGCAAAGAGAGCTAACCCGGACTGGCCAGGAAAGGTGCCATAGGAGGTACTGGCACCTGCGGCGTGCGGATACCACTGGACTGATAAGCAGCCCGCGGGTTCCAGCGACAGCCATCCACGACCCCTCGGCGCGGCACCAAGCCTGCTGCCAGGGTCGTGGAACACCCCCTCAAATGGGGCCACCTCTGAATCTTCGAACAACGGAAACGGCCTACGGAAAGGTGATTCAGAGGTGGGGATTACCTGTTCCGAAGCAGATGATGAGGCCAACAAAGGATTTGGTCCAGGAAGCATGCCACGAAGCAACTCTGGAACCAAATCCTTTATTGTCCTCTTCATCTCTCCCAACATCTCACTACGGAAGGCCTCCATGTCCACCGCGGACGAGGCCTTCCTCTTACCCTTCTTACTCACACCCTCTCTTTTCTGCTTCTTCTTCTCCTCCTCCACCACCTTGTCCTTCACCTGTAAGCACAAGAATCCGGACATTAGTTCGGCCCCCCCCCAGTGCTTACATATCTCGCAATTAATCAAGGGACCACAGAGGCTACACTGATAGCAGACATGCGGAACAAACTTTTCCTTCAAAAAACGTCCACAGGACGAGCAACCAGGTCTCTGAAACAGGCCAAAGGACGAGGACAATGAGCAAAATAGTTTAAGCTTAGAAACTCAAACCAACTCAGAGAGGGAAAATGATCATAAAGATCACTAATCAACTGAAACCAGCTTTGGACAAACTTTAATTGTAAATAAAGAGCAAGGCTGATTATGACGTCATTAATCCCATGAGAGGAAAAAAAATCGATCCATAACAAACATCCAAGTGCAAGGACGAATTGTATCCATAACCAGAACATCTACAGAATGGACATTCCGACTACACAACCATCAGATACATACTGATAACAATGGCAAATACAGTTAATTTTTTCTTAAATAATTAACATCACCTCATATCAATAATTAGATACCTGACACCTTGTATAGACAAACCATTCAATGTGATGACCTGGAGCACTCCACCAAGACTACGCCTCCTAACACTCTCCACCTTAGGGGAAGGAGTTGGATAAAGAGGGCAAAGTGAGAAGACCTTTATACTAGGCCTCCGACTCACTGAACACAAAAAATTTTGGTTAGATAACCTAACAGTATTAGTAGGAAATGGAACCATGGTGGAGAGAAACAAACCCTCTGATGCTGTGATGGCCATTACATATCCTCACAAAGACCTGTGGACATAAACACAAAGAGAGATTAGTATTATATAGCACCTAGTTGAAATAAACCAACTAAACAAGGCGCTTATCACGGTAAACGCGAGTCCCGGAAACACATTACACCGGGTAAAACTCGCTAAATTTTAATAGAAGTCACCTGATGGATAGGTCCTGGGCCGTCCTCCGGTGAAGCAACTCTCTCAGACATTCCAAACAGGCTTGAAACTTCTACTAAACAGGCTAAATCAACTTAAAATGAGTAGAAAAGCGCAAAGCACAAAAAAATGTGTTTACTCTCTGCCAATAAATTAGCAAAGAGGAAGTGCTAGTCTGCGCATGCGCAGTGGTGGGGGTGGCATCCGCCAGACTACACTCTGACTCCCTGCCCAGTAGGGGCACCTAACTGTTTTAATCTGAGTGTTTATTGAGTGAAAGCCGATATTTAGCAATATCAAAAAGTATTAGGGAGGTAAGTATACTCTTGAAGTGAAAAATGGTGTGACCATATACCAGGATTCCGCAATATTGGGTGTACTACCTTCAAGGAACAGTTCACTGACCACGATGATGAGCCCTTGCACCCATTCTCAGGAGACCCCAGGCCATTACTAACACCAATTAATACAGCAGAGGTTGAGAAGGCACTTAAAGCCCTGAAAAATGGACGTGCATCTGGACCTGATGGCATGAGCAATGAACTATTCAAATATGCAAGTGACATTATCTCAAAACCGATCACAACATAATCAATTCAGCTTTTATGCACCACCTTCCAATCAACGCTGTAGGCCAAGGCATCCTTATAGCGCTACCCAAGCCCAAGAAGCCACCTGGCCCCCCCCCCAGCCAATCTGCGGCTCATTGTGCTCCTTAACAGCATACGGAAAATCCTATCCAATGTTACTCTATGCCGCATCCGAGACAAGATCGACGACTTCACCGGATCATGTCAAAGTGGCTTCAAATGTGGACGCAGCTGCGCAGACATTGTATGGGCTCAATGCATGCTTGTGTCAGTAGTCATGTCCAACACTGGGATTTCCACAAAATGGGCATAGACATGTCACGAGCCTTCAACACAATTAAACGCTCAAAGATCCTAGATGTACTATGCCAGGCCAGTTGCAATGAAGATGAGCTACGACTAGTGAGACTACTGCTTGCAGACACCAAGCTGAGAGTACAAGTCAAGTCAGTGAAGTCTGTAGAGTTTGAGACATCAATCGGCTTCCCACAGGGAGATGATCTATCCCCTGTGTTCTTCACCTGTTACCTGGCTGCTGCATTGAAATCTGTGCGGGAAAGCTCCACAAGACCAAACCCCCCACTGTCAATACTGGGCATGCCGCTAGAGATGGAATATGCCGACGATGTGGACTTTATAGATGAGGAAAAGAAACCCTGTGATGAACTTCTCCCAATAGCTGCAAGCAAACTAAAAATTGAGAATCTCTATGAATGAATCCAAAACAGAGTTCACCCACATATACCTATCTACAAACCATGAAACTAAAGAAAATGATGATCCACTCTGTGGCGGCAAACCATCGAGGAAAAGTAAAATCTTGGGCTCACTGCTTTCCAGTCCTTCTGGAAGCTACGGATTCGTAGATCAAAGATGCCCTTTGTAAAAAGACTACGTTTATACAATGCAACCTGCGTATCCTTAATGATGTATAACTGTTACAGCTGGGCAGCACCAAACAAACTTGACGCCACCCACCGCAAACACCTACGCACCATCACTGGACACCGATGGCCAGAGAGCATAATTTCCAACGATGCACTATACAAGATGTGTAATACGCCGCCGCTGTCTGTAAAAGTCGCCCAGCAAAGATGGTCAATGTTTGGCCATGTGCTAAGAATGCCAGAAGACACACCAGCACAGAGAGCCTTGGAATTCACCCTACTTGAAGCCAGCAAATACAGAGCCAGAAGAGGACGTCATTGCGTAAATCTGCTAAGCGTGCTACGAGGTGACCTCAAGAAAGCAGGATTAGGTATACTCAAGTCAAGAATGGACCTGAGGAAGCTAAGGATTTGGGCTGAGGACAAGACACAGTGGGCAAAAGCGAAGAAGGAGTGATTGCAGCTGTAGGATGTTTCTACTACTACAGCCGCAGAATACAGTAATCATACATACATACTACCTTAAGGTTCTTCCCACCAAGTTTGGGTGAAATTGAGCTAATGTTTAATGAGTAGCAATTTTTACAAATTTTCTGTGGAAATCCAAGTCGGCACCCAGGAAAACTGATCAATAATATTTCTGTGTATATATGTTTTCTTAAACCTACCACCACAATTTGTTTTAAATCTGCCAAGAGGTTAAAGATATTATAAGCCGTCAAGACCACCATATAATACTAAAACATTTCTGGTGCTAACAGCTGGCACCCTGCAATCCTTTAGTGAGCTATGAAGTCAAAATTCCCATTATAAATATACTGAAATAGGTAGGTTCTAACTCTTAGTCAAGCTGTGTTCATCGAAACGATTGTTTGTAAACAATACTGAGAACATGAAGGTCTGCTAAAACCAGTATCTTTACTCTCCCTCTTCCTCGGACCTCGTCCACTCATCCGATAAATGGTAGTTATCATGCAGAAACCACTCTGCCACTCGCCCCTAAACGCCATCATATATTACACTGCCAATGTTTTTGGTGGGGTATAAAAAGTAATAATAAACTTTACTCATTCTTACGCCATGTTACCATATATTTTGAATGGAAGCTATTTTGTTTGGCTAATCACAAATCAATGAGATTAGAAATCGCAGCATGCAATCACCATTGTGGTAGTCACTCAAGCGTATATATGCATGTGTAGGCAGTCATCAAACTTACTTTAAAAAGGCAATATACTAGATTATTATAAAGCAATTTAAAATTAGAAAACAATGTTTTAAAAGAATAAATACAGTTGTCGAACTGTCATGGCTATATTAATCCCCTGCAGTATCATTTTATTACTTCAAGTCATTTTAAAGAAATGTCCGGAATATTGCAGTCACCTTACGCTTTCTGTTCATCAGTCAAATTTTTAATTACAAAACCATTTTTATTATAAATACACCGTTTTCGAACCGTCGTGGTTATAAAAATGGTGACCGTTCCAGAACTAGTATTAATCCCATGCAGTGTCACTTCATTATCCCAACACATCTTTGAAAGAGTACACTGGGATATTGCAATGGATCTTTCCAGTTTATCCATCCATCCATCATCTGACATCAGAAGCAACTAAGTGACGTGTAGGATGATGTCATAATTAATTCATTTTTCACGATTAATAGTCTGACACGTACGAATTGTATGTCTTTACCATTTAATAAACATGCTGTTGAATATTCTGAAACTAATTTGATTGGGCGCTGGCAGCTACAGCACCCAGTAAAATTACTTTCAAACTATTCAACAATTTACCTGTATAGTTTCTTGGAAATTGAGACAGGGAGTTCACAAGCGAAATGTGGGCGGAGTTTTGCTAGAAATGGATGGGGCATGGCTAAATTTAGAATGGTCCATTGCCACAGTGTGTCTGTCCGCCCGTCGAGGTACACAGTCAGAGTCTGGTGAAGCATGATGATTTGCGATAGTACACCTTCAACTGTTAAGGCTAATTACCTTAGTGCTATTCCCTATCAAAGCTTGTTCCTCTCTAGCTGAAGTGATGAGTGGAACACGACACACTGGTTCCAGATCTTCACGTTTCTTTAACGCTTCCTCAATCACGGTTACTAGTTCCTGTACTAAGTAGTACTTGGCCTCCTGAAGCAGCTCCACAAGGTCACGTCTGCTTTCTGGCAGCGGAACGTAGCTATCACGAAGAAAGTTCAAGATCATTCCAAAATGCTTGCCACATCGGTCAATTAATATCCAACCTAGACAAAACAATAAAGCACATGTTCAAAAGCCAATGTTATTTATTACAATACATGTAATTCCGAAAAATTCTAGAGTTTTACTATCCCAATGATTCCACCCTTACCATTAGATTACCGTAAACTTTGAGCATTTGATCTCAAAGTCTGCAGCACTGTTCACGGTAACAAAGGCAAAATTTGTACGTTATTGTGCCAGATGACACATGCGCACATTGCCACACAATAGCCAAGCCACCCCACCACCCACTCAAACTAAAAATTGAACATTACATGATCCGAGGTATTTCATCATTCTAAGTGAGAAACAGCATGGAATGGAATGCAGTTCCATTGCATATGGCCAGCATACCCTTGCGTCAATGTGCACCGATATTAAGTGATTCAGCTAAAGATGTGGAGGTTTGTTTTTCCTCCCCTAACCATGTCAGAGTTAAACAGTTTACACACCTTGTTGCCGTGCTGTGGTTTGAGATGTATCACCGAACATGTATGCCAGCACATTTTTTCATTACTTACCGTATTTATTCTAATTTTCCCGCCCCTCCCAATTATACCACACCCCACCCCCACCGGGTTTTGAAAACGGTGAAAAAAAAGCAAATTACCAATAATAAGAAACAAGAAGCCCAAGGAGTCTGTGTCGCTCACCTGGAGCACCATAAATTTTTGTCAAAATTGTTGGTGGGTGCTTTAGCAGTCTTTTAAATGAGTTTGTGGACATTTTTGCAAGTGCAATATGGCCGCCAACCACGCTACATTTTGATTGGCTCACGGCGTCCATGTTTTTTTGATGGATCAACTTCCATTGAACAAATTTTAATGGCCCAAATTTCGGCCTGATCCCTTCAGCGGTTCTGGAGGAGTCATTTTCGTGAAAACTAGGTCATCCAAGATGGTCGCCGAACCATTTGGTCAATCAAGTCCTCTTGAACAAACTTGGCTTACCTCTTGGCCTAGATGAAGATTTCCCAAGTGGTTTCGGAGAAGATGTTTAAAGACATTTCCGTAAATCGGTCAAAATCCAAAATGGCTGATGGGCAAATTGGCAGCTCGGGTTCATTTGAACAAACTTGGATCCTTATGCCCTAAGGATGCTTCCTGCCAAATATAACTGAAATCGGCCTAGAAGTTCTCGAGAAGACATTTTAAATTTCCCATTGCTTTAGCATGGGAGCTTTTGACGAGAAAATTATCCAAGATGGCCACCAAACAGTTTATGCGACAGTTTCGAAGATTAAAAATTTGTGATCAGAATACCATAAAACACATACAAAACCAACTTCGGCCTCAAAAACCATCAAATAAAAAAATCCAATATGGCTGCCAAACACGCTATATTTTGATTGGCCCACGGCGGCCATGTTTTTTGATGGATCAAATTCTCTTGAACAAACTTTAATGGCCCTTAGGCCCTAATCATATTTGCAAAATTTTGGCCCGATCTCTTCAGTGGTTCGTTTTCGCTACTACTAGGGCAACCAAGATGGCCACCGAACCATCTGACCAATCAAATTCCCTTGAACAAACTTGGTTCAGCTCTCGCCATAGATCATATTTCATGAGATTTGCATCAATCCCCTAAGCGGTTTCGGAGATTTTTAAGGACGTTTCCTAAAATCGGCCTAAATCCAAGATGGCCACCAGCCAAATTGGCCATTCGGGTTCATTTGAACAAACTTGGATCCCTATGCCCTAAGGATGCTTCCTGCCAAATATAATTGAAATTGGCCCAGTGGTTCTTGAGAAGTCGTTTAAAGGAAAAGTTGATGGACGGACGGACGACGGACGGATACACGACGGACGGTTGTCATGGAATAAGCTCACTTGGCCTTTCAGGACAGATGAGCGAATAATAAGTCTTCCGCTGACATCTAGTCTTCAAAGAAAAACATTCATCAGCTTATCCTGTCGTTCAATGACAGAGCGTCTAATGCTGTTGTTGAATTGCCATTAAGATACGGCTATAAAATTTCTAATGTATCGCTGAACGCATCACAAACGCGCCTCCAGTCAATTCGACCAATGCCTAAATTGTGTCTGATCAGTAACTTGTCATTCAGTGATAGAGCTGCTAACGTGAATTATGTGTCGAGATACGGCTATGGCATATTTTCCGATGTATCAGTGAACGCATCAGAAATGCGCCATCCAATTTAACAACGGACAAATCGTTTGTTCCTAACTTTGCTAAATGTCACCTTTATGTCCTAAATAAAGCCCCTGAATAAATCTAATGTGAAACGAGTAGTTTTTATCAATATTTGTGCAAATTTACCAGAAATTGCATGGAATACTATAATTATATACTGATTCAAGGTGATTGAGAAAACTGTTCTAATTTTGTGGTATTTTTTTCAAACTTTTTCCACCATAATTAACCTGCCCCCTTTGGTGACCGCTACCCACCCAGCGGTATAATTAGAATAAATACAGTATGTTGTTTCTAACCGGAGGCTTATGCCTCAATGTTCAGGTCTTCTTCATCATGGTACTGTGCACTTTCTCTTCTGGTTTCTATCGTCGCTGTATAGTCATATATTAATGGCTGATCACTCCAGTATTTATCTAGACGGCCTTGAAGGTATTTACCGACGGAGATTCTACAACATACTGAAGTAATTTATTCCAGACTTTGTGGACACGGACTGGAAAAGTTTCTGTGGACTTCTAGTTTTGCCCTCAGCTGGAAAATTGTCTTATCATGTCCCCTGGCCGCTTCTCTATTGACTACCTCTTCACTTAGCTTGAGCATAAATTCTACTTCTTCATCGTATACACCGTACAGAAGTTTGTATACTTCAATCATATCACCACGAACTCTGCTAAATGCCAGTGTGGGCAGTCTTTTCAGCCTTTCCTCATAGCTAAGATCCCTTAGACCTGGTATCTGTTTGGTTGCTCTCCTCTGCACATTTTCTATGAGTGTTATCATTGACTACTTATATGGGCACCAAACAGCTGCAGCATAGATGAGATGGCTTTTTACCATTGCCTTGTATGGGTGGAATGAAGTTTTTCTCATTTAAGTTAATATATGCTCATCTAATAAC
This sequence comes from Chaetoderma sp. LZ-2023a, assembly GCA_034401795.1. NCBI lineage: Eukaryota > Metazoa > Mollusca > Caudofoveata > Chaetodermatida > Chaetodermatidae > Chaetoderma > Chaetoderma sp. LZ-2023a. The sequence goes on from JAVVLW010002039.1 coordinate 18,759, forward strand.
TGGAAACACACTTGTATTTGCTTTCTTCACCTTTTCTGTTATCTGTCTTACGATGTTTAGTTCTATGACAACTACAATGTCCTTTTCTTCTTTGGATTACGAGATTGCATGGATTTTTCCATTGATCAAGTATTGTCTGGATGGAAGTGAAGAAGCCAGGTGCTTGACCACTCTGCTAAGTCATTCAAGTCTGCCTGTAGTGTGGCATTGCCCTCCAGATTTAGTATAATGTAGCATGATTAGAAATTTCCATGACTTTTCCGTGACCTATGATAAAAATGCAGATATTCCATGACTTTCTGGACCTTGAATGTAAATTTTCTAATTCCAGGACTTTCCATGATATATATCCATGACCTGTACAAACCATGTCATGACGGTACTCCCTGTAGTGGGATGATCAGGGCATGGGGGTGAAGCCCTTTTTTAAAGGGCTTGGAAATGGGCTTAATCAAACAAGAGTCATCAGAAGACGGCTAATCCCCCCCCCACCCCCGATCCAAACATTTCATATAAACATACATCAAGAGTGGACATACATGTAACGTTAATTGGACAATATTTAAAAAAAACTAATCAATGAAATATGTAATCCTGACACTGCATCTCGCCTTAAAGAAAGATAGATTTGTACATTGTAAGTGCAGGTTCAATCCCGTTCAACTAAATTATGCCCAGATAGGAGAATTTTGGTGAATTTTAAGTTTTTGAAGGGCGATAATTCAGGAAAATATGGATGAATTTCTTCAAAATGGAATCATAGCACTGCTTCTTCAAGTAATATATTCAGTGACAAAGGAATTGAGAGCATAGGTTCAGAACTATTCAAGATCTGGTACGAACAAGACAATTTTGATAGATTTTAAGTATTTCAGGGGAGATAACGACCGCAGACCCCCTAGGGTTGGTCTGTCATTTTATTAACCACATACATTCAATCACTACTTGCTAAATAAATCTACTTACATTTAGTGCCAGAAAAAGATTTCTAATCTTGCACTAATGCCTTTTAATGCAAGAACAACAACTCTCTACTCTAGTCCAGGTTTCTGGATGGAGGAGACTCCTTTAATGTCAATCAGACTTCTGGAATCACAGCTAAACTGTAGAAGTTGTGCTGACATCTTGAAATGATTGTCAGAGATGGACAACCGACAGACTGACACACATACATTCTATACAGTCGTATAGATGTGCAGGTACATGGATAGCACATGCACATCTTCAAGTGTTAATGAGAACCCGTACCAAGTTTCAAAAGAATCACAGATAAATTGTAGGAGTTGTGTTGACAAGAAATGATTGGTACCGCAGTTTATGTATCAGTTTTAAGATATTTAAAGAGTGATAACTCTGCAATGAATAATTTTTTGGCCGCGAAAAAACCACATGCACATATGCACATGATACTGACAACGTGGATGAAATTTTAAGTTAATCCATTGAGACCTCTAGGAGGAGTTGCGTTGACAAGAAATGATTGTCAGAGATAGATGGACAGAGAGATGGACAGAGAGACGGACATATATACATTTTGGACAGACGGATGGACGGACAGGTATACTGATAGCACATGCACACCTTTACGTGGTAATGATAACACTTACCTAGTTTCAAAAGAATTGGAGCTAAACTGTGGAGTTGCGTTGACAAGAAATGATTGGCAATGCAGTTTATGTATCTGCTTTAAGATATTTAAAGGGGAATAACTCTATAATGAAAAATGTTTGGTCTGCGAAAAAAGCACATGCACATCTGCACATGATAATGTGGACGAAATTTTAAGTTAATTCATTGAGGCCTCTAGGAGTTGCGTTGACGAGACGGGGACAGATGGACACACAGACGGACGGATGGACATGCTGATCGCTATATCCCCCTTCTTCCAGACCGGGGGGGGGGGGGGGGGGGGGGGGGGGGGGGGGGTAAATAAGAAGGGCTTTGGGCTTGGGCGTAAGCACATTTATAATACTGTGTGCTTTGAAGCCCTTTTTTCAAGCCCTTTTTCAATTTTCCCTTTAAAATCAATACTTATAATTATTAAATCATTATTTCTTACTTATTAAACCAGTTCATTCTATATCCACTTATATGATATTGTACATATCACACTTAAATCTGCAATCTGTTTTCTGTGAATTCAGAACGAAAAAGCCTAAACATTCACTATTTTATGATAGAGACTTAATGCTAACATAAACAATATGTTATTATGACGCACTAAATGCCTGTATCAATGCAGGATATGTGGCCTTACACTTTCACTGCTGAAATATGAGCTATTTTAATTCAGTTATTTACTAATGTTGGTGGTCACTGATCTTTTTGTTGTAGCACTTGGAATGATTAATTTCTATAGTGCTATGTTGTTTTTAAGGAGTCAATCGAATAATTAAGTGAACAGTACATGTACAGGATGTTTTAAGTGCAATTTCAAGTCAGCCTGGCCTAAGACATTATTGCACTAAATCTCCAGGAAAATAGATGCAGTGGAATTCAGATTTAAATCATTTTACTTGAGTTTTGAATACGGCAAGATCCAATTAAATTTTTTTAGAACACCCAAGTATTTGTTAGGCATTGTCAGTATGACTACTAAGCTCCCTGCGGTTTTTGGCCACTTTGAATTACCGCTATCCCGTAATTATTTTGAAATTTGGACTTGAAATTTAATCAAAAGAATAATCATAGATACCATGTACTACATATATAGTTTAAAGTATGATGATTGTTCTATTCATTCAGTAGTCAATCATATTAGATCATGAGGAATACAAATTAGTTCATGTGTATATCGTTTTGTGTTCAATATAACTTTGACCAACCCTTAAATTAAATACTCAATGAGGTATATAATTTCTTGGCCTCACACAAAAGGGCTTAAGGGCTTGTGCTTAAGCCCTTTGCAAATGCCGTGTGCGTGTGCTTAAGCACTTTCAAAAGTGAAAGGGCTTGTGCTGGTGCTTAAGCCATTTCAAAAGGGCTTTGTCCCATGCCTGGGGGTGGCGCATGCCTCGTAAGTCACCCACCTACATCACATCTATGCCAGACCCAGTGGTTGCTGGGGTTACTGATTGTACTGTATCTAATACATTTTTACACGGGCTCAAGCGTATCTTAGAAACGAATTTGTTGCCTGTGCTGCTACATCCGTTGTAGAGGTGCAGGCATGTGAAAGTGTCATCCATATATCGGTACCAGAAATTTGGGGGGTCTGTGGCTGTGCTAAGTGCATGTTGCTCGAAGGATTCCATATAAAGGTTAGCGATCACTGGCGACACTGAGGAGGCCATAGCTACTCCATCCATGAATTTGGTAGTAGAAGTAGCCATTCTGAACGAAATAGGTCTTTCAATGAGGGGTCTAGGTCCAGAACTCTCTGGATGACTGGAAGAGCCTTGTCCACTGGGATGCTGGTGAAGAGTGAAGATACATCGAAGGAAACTAGTTTGTGTGTGGGTGGGACTTCAAGACTGGATTTTGGTGGCGAAATCTTTGCTGTTTTTGATGTGGTGCTCTGAGTGGCCAACTAGTGATTTCTGGATCTGAGTGAGATATTTCGAGGCTTGAGATGTGATGCATCCAATGCTGGCAATGATGGGTCTAAGAGGAATGTTGGTCTTGTGGATTTTGAGGAGTCCATAGAATCTTGGGACAATGGCAGTTCCGGGGTAGAGTTTGAAGTATAGGGATTGGTTGATGATGTTCTGGCTTTTCCAGTCTTTGAGAAGTTTTAGCAGGCGGTTTTTGTACGGGTTGGTTGGGTCAGAAGATAATTTGGAGTATGTGTGGTGGTCTGAAAGGGCACCGATTTTGTCTTGGTAGTCATTTTTATCCATTATCACTGTGCATCTCCCCTTGTCGGCTCGCAAAATTTGGATGGAGTCATTGTGTTTCAGATGTTGTAGAGCCCTACGTTCTTCAGCTGTAATGTTGCTTCTCCTATTTGGTCTTTTGTTGAATTTAGTGACGGTTTTTGTCACTTCGCTTCTAAGGCTGTCTGCCTGTGAGTTAACGAGATGTTGACAAGCGCTCTCAGTGCAGGCAATAATTTCTTCGACAGGGATGGAGTTGGAGGAAACCACGAAATTTAACCCTCTGGAAAGAATGTTGCGCTCGTTTTCAGTGGTATTGTGGCTACTGAGGTTAAGAACCCACCTGTCTGTGTCGATCTTGCCGAGATTTTCATCTTTACACGTTTCTTCTAACTTTTTACGGGCCCGGAACTTCTCAAACTTATTGATTTGTGTTGTTTTTGTTTTGTCAAAAGTGAAGTCATACGCACACGCGAGAACCGCTTCCACTTCCGGTTGGTCGTCTAGCCGAATTTTCATATCCAGGGACTCTTGTAGCGCTATTTTTTCACAATAAAGCCGATGCAGGGTGTAATCGCATTGTCTAATTCTAATATCTAATAATTGGCGTTGAGCTTTGACGAGGACGTGAATTGAGTCCCTTTTGGAGGCTACATGTATATATTATGCCGAAGGTATGAGCATAAGCACTCTACTGTCATTTTAACTCTATGGGCTGTTCTCAAATGTCGGCTAGATTGAGCAATTATCACTTCTTGACATAACGGAAGACGACGTGTTTTGATAAACGGTCACCGTTTTCATAGACCCACAAATGGAAATTCGTAATTTTACCACCTTGTCCGTATTACCGTAACTGCATAATTTTTTCTTTCCGTATTTTCACTCGCCGCCCGTACATGCGTAGTTTGGATGCTATTTCCGTACAAACTACGGACAATCTGTAGGGGTTGGCAAGTCTGGTACAGCCAACACCCCATTTCATACTACTGCCGATCGCCGTTAAGAAGGCAATCAATCTGGCATATTTCGTTGTCACCACACGTCCCAGATTCGGTGTCAGAAATTGGAACATGCGACAGACAACATTTTAGAGACCTAAGTCTCCATATATGCTAGAGAATAACATGAAAGAATACAACCTGAGATTCAGAAGCTCCTTCCATGGTAAATCCAAAATCCTTGAAGCGAATAAATAGCTAACAAATTGGCACAGAAAACACTTAAGAAACTCTTATGTAAGAAAATCTTTAGATCTCCAAATGCAAAAAGCATGTATGCTCTTGTTGCTATGCAAACAAGAATGAGCCTCACTGGCAAACGGGTACCCTGTTGTTGGGAACCGGGTACCCAGTTCCAGGAGCCGGTAAAGCTTTCTAAATCTAGATTCCTAGAGCAGCTAGCAAGCTAGCTTGTATTATCAAGAGTAATATAATGGTAAGTATTGATTGAAGGAGAATAAGTCAATTCACTAATAGAAGGCTTAGTCAGGATAGCATAGTAGCAACCACACTGGGTGGCTGTTGAATAGTTTGAAAATTATTTGAGTGGAGGCCATTGATGCTGTAGGAAGCAATGACTTCTATTCAAAGTAGTTTCAAAATATTCAACAGATCAGCAGATGGAATCTACTGAATCCCCAATCATAATCATTGTCAGTCAGTCACTATCATTGTCCAAGTCACATGACATATCTCTACAGTCACTGTCACAATTGTCACTCTGACTTAGGATTCCAACAACATCTGAATCATCCTGCAGTAACACATTGTCAGCATCTGCCACAGAAGCAGCTATGAAAGCTGATGAGGAAACTGGCAGAAAATGGTCTGGAGAAGTTTTCTGCTGATGACCTAAGGTATCGGAACGTGCTGTTGAGGTATTGTGGTAGTGTGCACCGCGTTTAAGGTCAGGTGAATCCATATGCATTGTCACTGCTTTCTGTACTGGATTTCCCTAATAGTTGGGATCCAATTTACATATGTGGCACATTTATTCTCACCAACAGCAGGTCATTAAGGGTATTGTTTCTCAGACTGAGTCTAGAATCAGAGCGATGACGATTGACTGTGGAAAATCCCCTTTCTACAGTGGAGCTCGAGTATGTAACACACAGTTCAATGACAAGGAGGAAATGAGGAAACTTCTCTTGATAGTCAGTGAAAATGGTCTCCCAGAAGATAAATTTACCCTTAAAACCCTTAAACTTTGTAGCCTTTATGTGTTTAACTCCATTTAGCTCCTTTGGTGCCAGGTCAAGGTTGAAGCTGTGCTGACTGAGAGGTACACTGTAGTGTTCTGCTAGAGTACGGACCATATCTTTACCTAAGTCTACATCATCGCAGTCCCAGGTCAAGTGATCGGCAATTCTCATTACCTGTACAACTGGTTCTTGAAGTGACTCATACCGTTTATCAATGCACGACGCAATTGCTGGTATAAGACCTGTCTTGATTTTCTCAAGTTGCTCCTTTTTCAATGTGAATGTCTCAGTGACTTTCGAAATACATGAGTCAGCACATTTTTTTTGTTTGTCAGTCATTTTTTACCCCTCAAACTTGTGTTGGCGCTGGTAGGTTTGTTGCAGTAACTGTTCACCGGGAAGGGGAAAACTGACTCTTGCACTCATCAAGAACATCCACTATCTCTGTGATTAGTATGCTCTGACTGTGTAGGGTTAAGCTAATATGTGCAGTGAGACGCAAGACTTTGCGATATAGTTCTAATGAGCCAAGCTATCCATAGCTCACCCACTTGTTGCAGTCGCCTTTAAGTTGGCCTTTGAGTTCTGGTTTGCAGGTCTTGTTGTCACTCACTATCATGTTTTCGCCGAACAGCACCAATGCCAAGTAGTTTATTATCATTGCCTTGATGCCGTGGTAATTGTGGGCTTGAAATCATGTACTTTACAAAGGACACCCATGTAACTGAGTCTCTGCGCAATTCTCATAATTAGCCTTTTGTTCTTTTCACTGTTTCGAAAGAGATAAAATATCTTTATCATCATGTCATCTAGCAGTTTAAATTCAGGATGTGCCATAAAGGCATCTGCGATGGCTAGTTCCAGGCGATGATTTACGCAATGTATGATTAACAACCATGGTCTGGATGATTTCAATACGGTACATGCTCCGGAAATGCGACCCATGTTTACACTGGCACCGTCTGTGCACACTGATATTAAGATATTGTCAAATTTTGTTTCTGACACGCTGTATACATTTAAGAAGGCATCATCAAATGCCTTCTTTATGCTGACCGTATCTGTTCCTCCAAAATCTGCCATTCGTTGGCATTGCAAGAATAACTCCACTGGCTGTCCACGAATGACAACTTTACAATATATGAGCGTTTTCTCTTCTTTTGTTTTACGCGCTTCAGAGCCATCCATTTCTCCATGGAAAAAATTAATAGTTCCCAAGAGAGATTTGACATGGTCCTTTATGGCTCCTGCTAAAAATGACACAAATATGGCACATGATTTATCCTTATCTTTCCCAGGCATAAAGCTCACCCCATTTCATTTTTGCATTGCTATCGCAAATGGAAAGTCTATGAATGGCTTCTCGGCCATTAGTAGTGAAAATGCAGTGTTAAATAGGTGAGTATAATTTTTTTCAGCTGCCTGTGTTACAAACTGATAAAGAGGGGTTGGTGTCAGTACTGTTGAACTACTGCTGCTGTCCACGCCGTCTGAAGAATTGACTGTAACAAACTCATCTTTAGCCCATTGATGAAGAGATCCACTCCGAATATGTTTTTCTATGTTTCCCTTGTGAACATAGCTTATACCATCGACATACTTGAGAATAGAGTTTTAATTGGGGGGGGGGGGGGGGGTCACTGATTCCTCTACATGTTGCCTCTTGGCAAATGTGGTTGCCATTCTCACTGCATATTTTACAAGGTAGCGATATAATTAAGCCATCCTCATCAGTGTCTACCTCAAAACTAAATGACCACTTCTTAAATGTTTTTAAAGTGACAGAGTCTGATTTTTCCTTTTAGCAATGGATGGCATGATCTGTGAAGCAAAACAAACATGTAGCAATAATTTAAAATTATTCTACATGTACGTTATCCAGTGGTGTAACTTAACACTAGCCCTGGTTAATCAGAACTCACTGCTAAAACTCACTGAACTGCAGAACTCACTGACCAACTAGCCTTGAATCCATATTGCATATTCCATGTGAGTTCATACATTACTCATATGAAAGTATTCTTTTCTTACCAAGAGCACTTCGAATGTTTTTCTGGTTAAGAAGGGTTTTCTAACCTAGTGACGATGTTTCAGCCAGGGCAAGTTAAAATCTTTCAGGGCAAGGGATTTTCAATATTCACTTCGCCTAATGGCAACCCCTTGAAAAGGTTAGGTTACACCACTGTGATCGCTTCATCTACAAATGCCTTCACTTAAATCAGTATCCCATTAACAATTTCTGACTGCAATGTGAGAAATGGCAATTACTTCTTTACAATTTTTTGAGGTGATTATTTTGAAATTAATGTTTCTGGAAGCTGTTAATGCGTACTATACCAAAGGCTGATGTTAAAATTAGTTTTAAAATATCCAACAGATTTCTTATATGTTGCCTTGAAATTGAGATAGAGGGCATCTATGCAATATTCCTGGAAGTATTACGTGTATATGATTCAGATAATTTGGCTAAATATTTGACTTGAAGTTGTTACCGGCTAAGACATCATCAGTAATAAGTCAAATTTAAGTTCCATAGATTTCTTTCTTGAATGGCAATGCAGAATGAGAAGTTAAAAAATGAAACAGTAATTTATTACTTTTTATTTAAATCTATTATCCCATATCCAAGATTTTCCTGGTCAATTATTGAATTCAAATTATTTATTGGTGAAACACACACACCCTCGCCTCCTCCCTCTGACCCACCTCAAACCGCCATCAAATATATTTGCTGAAAATGCTTCAGAATAGTATAATGGACGATGTTGTTGTGGGGCGAATTGACAGACAGCTATCTGGCGGCTGAAAATAAATTTCAATCTGCGCGCATTGCTATTTCCTGTCATTCCATTAGCATTAAAATAACCTAGCGGCAATCATAGACACAGTTTGTGTAATGCTCTACAAACCTTCCTGCGTCATCCAATTCTTTTTTAGCACGGTCTTACCAGCACATTTACAACTAGAGTTATAAGAAAGCAGAAAGTTAGTCTGGTTGAAGTGTGTAGCTCATTGGTGGTGATATTTAATCCTCTGAATTTAGAATACCTACGAAAATGTATCGTATAGGGAATATTCTGTTCAAATCGATATATTTTTAAAGCAATATCAACTGACAGTAAAATTTCAGTCGCTTTGAGCATAGCAATCCATACCAGATACATTCTCAAGTATCTTCACAATCAGGACAATATTCCACAAATTCCCTGTGCCATATAGTCATGACAGTACAATTCAGAATTGTCTTGAAATTGAGATACTGCTATCTCAGGACCTTAGTCAGAGTTGCCACACTTATAAATTGTATGAATCCAATCTGCCACTCAAGTAATTAGTATTGACATCATAATCAATTACCTCACAGGTGAGGTAGGTCGACATCACAATCAAAATATGCAATGAATGACATATCTAATCCAGTCATAAACTCTATATAGTCCGTCAAGTGTATGAATTTTATATCTACTGTTTTACTATTTAATAAACCCTCTGTTGAATATTTTGAAGCTAATTTGACTGGACGCTGTTACCGGCAGAGGTTATCTGTATAGTTACCATGAAATTGGGATTCTGCAAATTCATATAAATCGATCCCAACATGCACAAAGCATGGGTGGACATTAGCTAGACATGGATGGGACATAGCTAATTTTAGTGGATTCGTACATTAATTGGCACATCAGGTGTACCTTAATCAATGAGAGGTGTGGTCTTTGCACATGAGATTAAGCATGGTAACTGGCAGCAGGACAGTATTGCTGACATTGTTATACAGTCACCATGATCAGAGACTCATTATGTCAAGTAAGTTGATTTAATTAATAACAATAAAACATGACTATTCAGTATTGTGACAGTAAAGTACCAATTTATTATCATATAAGCCCAGAATAATAATAATGAATCATGGACAAAATTGCAAATACATGATGCTCAAAACCATTAATACCAATATCATACATGTATTATATGATTGAACTTGTTTTAATGAGTACCCTTACAATGGTTTCTAATCTGGCCGTATCAAATACCTGTGAATACTCAAGACACTGGCCCGGAAAGATTAGGAGAACATAACAAATGTGGATAGAATAAGAAGTGAGTGAAACTCGAAAACTTGTTGAACAATTTAATAACATAACACAATTTAGATTGGAAACGGTGTTCTATGTCACCATTAATATAGAGCATACATGTAGCTAGCTGCTTAGTGTGAACTTCAGTTAGACGCTCTCTGCGATCATTCAGAAGATGCTTGTATTGAGAGAATGACTTCTCAACATCAACAGATGCAAATGGAAACCACATAGCTTCTAATGCTATGTGTGCCAACTCAGTTCCCTAATCCTTTGTACCACCATTCCCTCCCCTCGCTCCGTTCGAAAGAAGCCATCATACAGATGGATTTGAGTTGCATGATAAGCAGCAGCATCAAACCACGAGTTCCACCTGGTCGAAATTGGTACTGAAGGACGCTTGACCTCCTCTTTAGGGATGTATTCCTCCAAATACTGTATGAACCTGGCTTTTCAACCATGCTTCTTATAGAAAGATGACTTTATCATCTGAATAAGTGTGTCTAAATGACTAAAGTCTGGTGAATTCTTTATAACTTCACCCACTAAATTCAGGACATAAGCCAAACAGCGAACATGAACAGCATTGGGAAACAGGGCAGACAATACATCTTTATATGCCTTTAAACAATAGGTCGCAGAATCAGTGACAAATGCCATAACATCTTCAAATTTTATGCCAACTTTGGTCACAGCCAGTACAACCGCTTGACTGAGTGTGGAGTGATTAGATTTCTCCATCATTACAACGTCTATGAGATAATAATGGCCTCTAATGCTAGCCATAACATTCAGAATACTCTTATCTCTCCAAATCAGTAGTTTCATCTGCAATAATACAAACAGGGCCTGCTTGAACTAGCTTAGTTAATGCAGAGAAATGTTCATCAAATAATCTTGGCACATACACATGACGCAACTGAGATGCTTGAGGCAATGCAGCTCCTTGTTGGCAATGTTTCGCCATAAAGGGTCTCATACCCTCCATTTTTTCAAGCGGAATATCCAAGACGGTGCACAACTTTACAAAGTCCAAGATAAAATCCTCCCGCAAATCTTTCAAGCGGAAACTACTGGCAAGAGTCATTTGAACCTTGGGGTTTGTCTCAACTCCTTCCTTTTGGGCTTTGCGCTCTGTATGGTTTTTTTTAGTTTTCAAGTGCTCTTTGACAGTATCCACACTAGGGCTGCGCGATATACCGATACCATATTAAAAACTGATATCATACACTGACGGTTTAAAAACCGCCTATGAGAAATAAATATCGTCAAACCGAATATGACAAAAAATTTCTGTTTTTTCGTACAAATACTAACTCGGGGCTGGCATTAAAAGCGTCAATGTATACACAGGCATTTGAAGTTTACCCGCCTATTTTATATTATTAGCATATACTACTATATATATATATATATATATATATATATATATATATATATATATATATATATATATATATATATATATAATACACTATTATAAGTGTATTATATATATAGTAGCATATGAAATATGCTAATAATATGAAATAGGCGGGTAAACTTCAAATGCCTGTGATGTATAAACATATTTTCCTCCGTCGGCCATTTGCAAGAAGTAGTGTTCTTGCTCTTCCCTCATTCCAGTCTCGTTTTCTCATTGGTCCGTACGGTCGTATGCCAGAAATTAGCCAATCAAATTGAGAAGAATAAATTGTCTTCTTATTATTGAACATTATTTATGTAATGACGTCGGCAAGCTATTGACCTTTGATCTCGGTGAATTGATTATTTTCCGTGCCGAAATGAATGGTCATTTTAGTGGGTTCAGTGATCGTATGCCGACACGGCGATATACAGTACATTGTGTATAAACAATGTCAGTTAGCCAGCGTATTATATACGGATTAATAATAATCACACTTAGCTAAACGGCAAGCCCATACCCTCCTTGAGTTAATTTGGGCTATATAGTATAAAAGATTTTTGTAGTTGTTATCACTTTCAAATTGTTCTTGATTACTACGTATTGCTTTTATCAATTATAAGTTTTTTGTACAAGTTCATGATAGTGTTTCGTTACTGGTTAGGCAGTAAAATGGAGTTAATTCCAAAGGCGAAAGCGACATTGCCCATATGGACTCACTATGGGTTTGTGTCAGATGAAAATGGTAAAGCAGTTGCTGAGACGAAACCAACTTGCAAATTGTGCCGTGTAACTGTGTCAGCTAGAGGTGGGAATACGTCAAATCTGACGTTTCACCTTTGCAAACACCATCCGTTAGCGTATTCGCAGTTACAGCCAACCAAGCGTGATTGAGATAACAGCGCAGGCGAAAGTAGTGATCGGCCGGCAAAGCAGCCTAAGATAACACAGACACTACAGAAAGGGCAGTTGTACGAAAAATCAAGCACCCGTTTCCGACAGTTAACCAAAGGTGTAACTAAGTATATTGCCGGGGCTATGGTGCCTATTTATACTGTTGACAAGTCATTTCAAGGGAATGATCGCTCAGTTTGATAGCCGGTATCAGTTACCTGGGCGTAAATATTTTACAGAAACCGCCATTCCGGAGTTATATAATGAAATTCGTGATCGTATGTTGACATATGTGAAAACTGCGGATTATTACTCATGTACGTGTGACCTCTGAGGGTATGGTTCCATATTTGGGAATAACCATTCATTTCATAGATGCCGACTGGAAATTACAATCCCGAATTCTAGAAACACTCTATTTCCCTGATGATCATACTGCTGACAATATTGGTGAGACCTTGAAAGACTGCTTAGCTAACTGGGGTTTAGATTCAAGCAAACTTGTTAGCATGACAATGGACAATGGTGTTAATATAAAGAAGGCACTGCGTGACTTAGAATGGAGTAATTTAAGTTGTTTTGGACATAACCTGCACCTGGCGATAAACAAATCGCTCACTGATCAGAGGATAACCCGTGTGTTAGGACGTTGTTGGACAATTGTATCCACATTCGCGACGAGCTGGAAAAAGCGACGCCAGTTAAAGGAAGCACAGGAGTCATTGAAACTTCCACAGCATCAGCTGATTACGCTAAGATAATTTATGCCACTCTTTTAACCCTTTAGTGCCTAAATTTATTCCTGAAAATTTAAATATTTGCTTTTTGAATGTCCATTTGGAGGCCAAGAGACTATTTTTGAAAATTTACCACTGGAATGACTGGCCCGGTTATCAAAAAATAGCCTTCTCTTGGCCTATAAATGGGCAGTCCTCTAGACCACCAAAGAGACCAGTTTTGGCAGGTATCATCACTAAAGGATTAAGCATTAAATTTGTTCAAGAATATTTATATTTTCTCACAAACAATGCAAATTTACCGACCAAGCGAAGATTATATTTGAAAATTTACCACTGGAATGACTGGCTCAGTTATCGAGCCAGCCATTCCAGTGGTAAATTTTTAAATATAATCTTCGCTTGGTTGGAAAATACACCTTTCTCAAAACTACATCTAACACCGTATTTGGCTGATATGAGTGTTAAAGGGTATTATATGTCCACGAGTCTTAGATGAGACTAGCCGCCGAACAGCATGCTAAGAAAATAGTTTGTAGACCTGTGACCTGTACTCATTAATTGAGCGCCTCTAATTTGGCATGGTTTTTTAATTAATTTATAGACCAACGTTAGATGAGATGTTTGACCTAATATCTGTATTCACTACCACGGCCGCCTTTATGTTGGCAAGAGTAAATCTAGATTGTGTCCGCCTAACCCATTGAACCCAGAATTGTAAAACGCGATAAAATGGATTGATTGCTGTTTGATGCTGTTGGATATGTTGAAATAAATGTCATTGGATGCTGTTTCTGCCTTTAGGGGGAGAAGCTCCTGCCATTCAGATTTATTTCAAAATATACAAAATGCCATTTGCTTAACTTAACTGCTGCAATGCTGCGTGCACTCACTTTATAAACATCTTATAAATCTTTATTTCTATTATAGGATTGCCAGACTCGATGGGGTTCCAAATTCGCCATGGTTAAAAGGATTGTAGAACAGGGGCCTCCACTACGTCACGTCCTGAGCAATGACAGAAAGACGGCACATCTTGCTCTATCTTGGCAGGACACCTAGGTTCTCGAAGCCGTTTCAGCTGCTTTGGAGACGGTGGGTGACTTTACAGACATTCTGTCACAAAAACAGTATGTTAGTGTTTTTGCGCTAAAACCACTGGTAAAGTTGTTGGCTACAGAAATCCTAGAAACATCGAAGGACCAACATTCTCTAACAACCCACATCAAAGATGTAATAAAGGGTGATATGGAAAACAGATATAATAATCAAGGCGATAGTATAAGCACCCTTCTGTCAATGAGTAGCTTCCTAGACCCAAAATTCAAGTGTATATTCAAGTGTAATTGTATATCTCTCTGAATGTGATGTTAGTGATGTAAAGAAACGTATTGTGGACCAGACAGACTCGCCTATTGATCTTGTGAAAACAACTCCTGACCAAACGACACCTACAAAGAAAACTCTATCAAGCCTATTTAGTAAAGCAAAATCCATTGATGTGAGCTCAAGCAAGTCAAGTCCGATTGAGAATGAGATTTTAACTTACCTCGGCAGTTTTGAGCCTGATGAGGACCCAAATGTCTTAAATTGGTGGAAGCTACATGAGAAAAGCTTCCCAAACCTAGCAAAATTGGCTCGGAAATATCTCTGTGTAACTGCAACAAGTTGCCCATCCGAACACTTGTTTAGTAAATCTGGACAGATAGTAACGCCAAAGAGAGCATGTCTTAAGCCAGATCGTGTCAACCAATTGTCATTTCTATCATGCAATATGAGCCAGTATTAACCCTGTAACACGTAACTTTGTTCAAGTAAATTTAATATCCATTTTCAGATCAAGAGAAGAAATATCTGGGAAAATTTACCACTGGAATGACTGGCTCAGTTATCAAGCCAGCCATTTCAGTGGTAAATTTTCAAAAATATTCTCTCGATCTGCAAATAGACATTACTCAAGACAATTGTAGATGCCGTATTTGATCCAATTAATTTTAAAATATTCAACAGTCTTACCGTATGGTTGCCTTGAAAATGAGATAGTGGGAATTCATCTGGGAAAGGGTTAATGTCAAGATAATTTCAATCATTTCATTGAAAAAGTCAATTTTCAGATCAAGAGAAGAAATATCTGGGGAAATTTACCACTGGAATGACTGGCTCAGTTATCGAGCCAGTCATTCCAGTGATAAATTTTCAAAAATAGTCTTCTCTCGGTCTGCAAATGGACATTTCTCAACCCACTGTAGAAGCCGTTTTTGGCTGAAAGTTGGTGATTTATCCAGTGCTACAGTGCTACATGTACATGTAAACTTTAGTGCTTACCCACACATATATGTTATATATTTTATTAGAAAATTAATTACTGTGTACTCTTTCGCATTGTGTATAATTCATACCTGTTTACATCAAGAAATAAATACATTTTATTTTGTTTCTCAAATATTCTCCAATTCGAGTCAGTCCAGTCCAGTCCAGTCAAAATATATATATATAGTTCAGTGGATTACGCCCTCAATCATTATTGCGCAACTCCCGTTATGTCGGGATTTTTCAACAAGGGATATTGGATGTGGAACAAATATAACGCAAACAATGTTTGTGTAAGGATATATGTGGTATCTGTGTATCGAAATGATGAATACATTTAACATTTTGCCTGATGGATGCGGTTAAAATGGAGAAAATGTATTCTCTATTACACCTATTATCTGAAATGGACTATAGCAAAATATTACAGCACGCATGCGCACACGTATCACTCACGATTAGCTGTCAACGAGTGCTGAAAAATACATGACAACAAAATTTTCAGTTTATTAAATAGTTTAACAGGATTATATGAATTATTAGGTATCACTCAACCCATCCACTACCCAGATCACACCCCAAAAAAACAATATTCGGTTAAAACCGATATGAAAAGTCATACCGTAACCGATATGGCTATATGCAAAACCGCGCAGCCCTAATCCACACAAATAAAATCAACACTATGCGAGCAAAATCTGCAAAACATCACACCACCATCAGCATAAAAATCATCAGGATATTGTTTAGCCCTTTCTTGTGCTGAAAGTTTAGTCAATGAGACCTGTCTTTTGATTTTCTTCAGCGTAGGATAATTGGATGCCATAGTTAAAGTTAATAGTGATTATATTTATAGTGAAGATGATCAGCAATACTGAGCAAATGATAAAATAGTTAACAATAATCCTACACAACAAATACCAATGAATTATGAATATCACAAAATAAGAATATTTGTACTATTATAGTGAGTGCATGAGTATAATAATTATGAAAATGTGGCTGATTTATATAACAGACGTCAGACAGTATCACTGAATATAAGCAGACGACCGTCGATGGAAATAAGCATTTCAGCCATTCTCTTCTCTATTTGGGAATATCTTAGACAGTTTGTTTCATTGCCGGTTTAGATATGATTTCGTTTATGTAGACAATCATATTGCGAGAAATTGCTATCTTCTCAATAAAGTAGTCATAGCCGAACGATGTAACTTGTAGTTCCTGTACCGGGAATGCTTTCATTCTCTTCTGTGACTTGTTTCATTGGCCGTGTGTATATGATTGCATTTGTGTAGTCAATCAAGTTGCGAGAAATTATTATCTTCTCAATAGAGAGGTCATAGCCGAACGAGGTGACTGTACCGGTACTATGTTCATGTTTTAATAGATGCAAGCAGATACCGGGACCTTGTTACTTTAAAATCTATTGACGCTTAGATTGTTATCACCGCGTATAAATACTAAATTTCGAATAGCATCATCTTGAAGGTGGTCTGGGAGTGGTTGGCCGGTATATTAGTCATGATATAATGCATTGGTTACGCGATAAACACCCTATATCATCCGCTATATGCCCACTAAAATTAATATTTTGTGCATAGATTGCGATGTTATTCGTCGCTACAGCTGATCTGTTTCACGTACTTACATGTAAGTTAGACACACCGTATAGTAGTAGGGCAGATATGTGAAAAAGATGTTCCATTCTGGCAGAAAGCATGAAATTTGGCATATAGGTCGTTTAAGGTATCCTGATCATAATTGGATGCGGTGCCACGTGACTCTACCAAGGGAACCCATTCAAAATGGCGGATTCAAAATGGCTGCCTTCCCAGCGGAAAATTAGCATTACTCAAGCTCTAGACCGAGTAGAGAGATGGGATTAATGTCAAATTAGGGGTTTCATGGGTCAATCGTTATAATTCTACTCACTACTCTAAATATGTAAATATCAATCCTTCCATAGCGACCACCTGTGTTTGATGTCAAAAGACGGTGACTCTTTAAGATGTGTTATCTAAAAGATCCATCTCTCGAGAACAAAAGCAATATAGCATCTAGAAATAGTTTAAATTACTTGATTTCTTAATATCGAACCAAGTAATGGTCGTTATAGATACGTTCAATTATCCTATTAGAGTATGCAAGGCTATACATGATGCTGTTGATTGTTGAATCATGATTCAGACGTCACATGCACTGTGCACCGCATGAGCACAACTGTGTACACGGTAAGTTGGATTTATAGCATTTGCATCTGCCAGTGCAATTACTTCTGCAAGCACATTTCATGAGTTCCTGGCATGCCTTTGCGGTGACCAAGTGTCTCCATCTCTGACCCAACCCCAGTCAGTTGGCGATGGCGTTTTTGCATTTGCGTGGAGTGATTGGCCCCAAAGATGACCTGCTTGGAACGCAGCACGTTTGGTGTGTTGCAGCAGAGCTGCACTGGTCGGAGGAATGTTTTCTAGCTGCCTGTTGCCAAAAAGCGAAGCCGTTTTCGTGCCTCATTAACCTTTGACAAAGGTGATGTGCGTTTGTACAGTAGTACGACAAATCTCTCCAGCATTTCCATGTCATTGTCACACAGAGACGCCGGGGCATCAGACAGTCTCCTAAACAGTGACTTGAATAGATCTGAAGTCCTCCAAACTTCCCATGCTGTCTTCTTGCCAATCCCACAAAATGCAGACACAGTGTCACACCCAGAGAAAGCATGCATAAATAGCAGTCCTTGTGACGCTTCTGCACCCAAAACTGTTGCAATGCCATGAGCTGATACATAGCGGAAGGTCTTCCCATGGCCAAATGCGACCCAGAGATCACACCCATGAAGAAAGTTTGCTGTCCGTATGGCTAGGACTACGACGTCTGTATCTGTAGCATGAATCAATATTGTTCGATAACCTTGGTGATATGCATGGAAGGCGTGGAGCAACATTCTACCATCTGCTTCATCTTGCATGCATGGTGCGAGTTGTGAGACGTCATGCTCTGGCCTCATCAGCACGTTTTCCTCACATGTTGTGACGAGTATCTTTCCTTCTGGTAGCTCGAATGTATGTGCGAGAAAGGTGAAGAGGCCTGTTTTGTTTGCATCAACTCGTAGGGAAGTTTTCCAATTTTGAGGCAGTCTTGTACTCGATGCAACATGAAGAGCTTCACCATGTCCCCGTAATTCTCTAGCTTGTGTCTTCAAGCTTCCCGCCTTATACACGTCCCATACAACATTCAATCTTTTAACCATCTGTAGTTGTCTAGCAATGTGTGGGAGGAAGACGTGCTCTGCAAAATCTCCAAATGTGTTCACAACCACGTTTGATTTCTTGCGATCTAGATTATGCATCATAGCTGCTCCGTCAATGATCTTCACTTCAACCTCTGGACAATCAGCTGCACGAGCTACTAATGCTTCCAAACATCCCATCAGATCTGATTTGCTGCCTTGGCGCATTGCGTTGCTCTCAGCAAGTGATGGGGGCCATGGATGATTCTCATGCTCAAAGAATGAATCACGGTCTCCGTCTCTGGATTGGCAGGAAATGTACAGTCTAGAGAATAACTTAACATCTCTCTTCATTGCAACAAGCTTCTTGTTGGTTCTGGTACTCTTCCTCTGCTTTGATTTGAACAAAGCCAAATTGTTCTTTTGGATTGGGTCACATATCGATTTTGATGATACAGATTAGATAGTCGATCTGCGATGAATGCATGGTACTGTCTGATGCCTAGTTCTTCTGCTGTTCGGATCGCATTCACTACAGACTCGGATATAATGACTTTGGTATCTAGAGTCACTAAGTCAAAACTGTCATCTAAAAATGGGTTTCCCATTTCCTCGATTGCATCAATAAGACAAATTGTGTTTAAAGCAAACAATTTCTGCTTACTCAGAATCTGCTCATGGTGACAGTTATCACTGATATTTCTGTGTGTATGTTTCACTTCGTACTCGCTGATCATCCTTCCTATTTCTGGGCGTGACACCATCCATCGTTTCAAAGCAGCTTCATTTTCTGTGATTCCGATAATTCCACCATCGCCCTTCAGAATAGCATTTTGCTGCTCGGGGATTTGATTATGTGCCAAGGCTGAGAACTTGTGAGCCGTTTTCTGAGTAACGAAGTTTCCTTCAACAAATTTCCTATGTACAAGTGGGCATCGGTTCTCAAGTTGCAACAGATCAGCCACATGGATGCTGAGCCATCGTGCATAGTGTAAATGATCCAGGGTAAACATCCCCGGGATAATCTTGCCCAATGTCTTTTCACGGCGCGATCAACCCGAGTCCGGCTACAGAGATGCCAACAAGATTTGTGCCACCTAGCACAGTTTTCTATGAGCGTCTCCGCAATTCCAGATCCATCATGCACCCTACATAGAACCAAGTATGGTGGAAGGGCATGGAGTTGCTGTAGCCTATCAAGGTTATCAGCTAATGACCTATAACTCGTAATCCCATTGTCATGATTTGTGTTACTAAATGGATCTATGAGATGCTCCGTTGTGGACTGCTGGCAAATAACACACAGGGACCAACTCGTGTGTGCTAAATCCACTGTGGGAACACTTTCTTTGACATATTGACTTGAATGCGAGAATATAATAGGCTATTGTCTCTGTCTATAAGCAGAGCACAATACACGTGTGCGTGATTGCTATGCAGCTATGTATTCTCCTGATATATTTAAATAGTCAGTGTGAGTTTAGGAAACTACAATAATTATATGGAAATCCGCAATGAAATAATGCTTGGTGAAGCGAGGGGCTGGCATACAATTACTTTTACTGGAGAAAACGTTAGAGTTATCAAATCTGTTGACTATAAATGAGAAAAGCGTTGAATTAAAAATGTTTCTACATGTATCATGGATATGTTGACAACATATGGTCCGACTTTGTTAAAAAAAAAAAATGCACGCACATGAATATCCATCATTACTAGTATTCAATCGCCGTAAGTTGATATATAAAACCGAGATGCTACCTTAGTCCCTGTCGGGTTTACACCGTTCAGAATTATGAGAATATCGATCAACGATCGATTAACTGATCGATTGAACTGTTGATTAATAGAATACCTAGATAATAAAAAATTAGCAGCTCTAATATATACATTTAGAGTAACTAGCTGGTTTTATCAATGACAAAGGTGTTACCTTGCTATTGTTAGCTTGTTTATCATAGCGCTTTGTGTTGTGATTCGTAATTATGCAACACGTGCAGGGCACGGCGGGATATAAACACAATGAACACAGGCGCGAATCAACTATAATTGCACTCATGCACTGATAAAACGCAACGGAAAAGTACACACTTCATATTTTAGACAAACATGACATTTTTTACTATTTTCTGATTTTTCCTCAATTACATCGTAAAAATCGTGATTTAAAAAATAAATCACACTTCACGATTAAATAAAAAAATTGTGCAAGCCTATTGTCCTGTGATCTTTATCACCACACCTATATGAATTGAATTTAGCCTGAGTATAATTGCTGAGCAATGATGTCCTAAGCTGGCCTAATAATAATAATAATAATAATAGTACATTTGTAATGCGCTAAATCCATGCGATTGCATGCTCTAAGCGCTGACAATAAGAGAGAAATTTAGCATACAGCTTACGGGAAAGCTTCTTTAAACAAGAATGTTTTCAAGTTAGTTTTAAATACGGATAAAGTCGGGGCAGATTTAATATGAGTTGGGAGATTATTCCACTGAGTGGCGGCCACGAATGAAAAGGCTTTATGGCCATAGGGTTTAGTGTTTACTCTGGGAATCTTCAGGAGATTTTGTTCAGAAGATCTGAGGGTTCGTGTAGGTGTGTAACTCTCTAGCAATTCAGATAGGTACGATGGTGCAGTTTCGGAGACACATTGATATGCTAAACTTAGGATTTTGAAACGGATTCTGTATTCTAGTGGGAGCCAGTGTAAATCTTGAAGAATGGGGGTAATGTGGTCATACTTATTTCTCAGTGATACAATTTGCGCACCTGTGTTCTGAACTGCCTGAAGCTTGTTAATGGGTATTTTGGAAGCACCTGCGAGAAGACCGTTACAATAATCGAGTCTCGACATTACTAGTGATAACACGAGCCGTATTGCCGCTTCACGAGTGATGTACTTCCTAATGCTACCAATGTTTCGTAGCTGCATAAAGCACACCTTGCGAATATGATTTACATGACTTTCCATATTTAATTCAGAATCGAGGAGAACGCTTAAATCTTTTACAACAGTAGCCAATGGAATATTATTAACTCCAACAAGGACGCTACTTAATCCCGTTTTGGAACACCTGGTGGCTGGACCTACCAAAATAGCTTCAGTTTTTTCATCGTTAAGCATTAGCATATTCGTTGTCATCCAGGATTTTAAGTCAAGGCAACAATCAGTTACTTGTCTACTGGCTAGATTTGCGATGGGGGCAGATGGAGCAAAACTGTTTATCAGCTGTGTATCATCTGCGTACAAGTGCCGTTGGACATTATGACCCTCAATAACAGATCCTAATTGACGAGTATACAGGGTGAAAAGTATAGGGCCTAGGATTGAGCCCTGTGGAACACCACATGTTAGTTCTACTGATGAAGAAAGGGTCCCATTAATATACACAGATTGATACCTATCTGATAAGTATGACTGGAACCATTTCAGTGCGACACCGTTTACACCAATTTCATTTGTGAGCTGAGACAGAAGGATGTGATGATCGATAGTGTCAAACGCCGCGCTACGGTCAAGCAGGATTAGTAGAGACACATTACTGGTATCAACACCACATCGAATGTCATTAACAACTCGCAATAGGGCTGTCTCGGTACTGTGGCCATGCCTATATGCCGACTGGAATGGTTCATATAGCCTATTAATCGTTAGGTAATCAGAAAATCTATTTGATACTGCCCTTTCAATCAGTTTAGACATAAAGGATAAATTTGATACTGGTCTGTAATTTTTTTAGGTTATCAGGATCCAGGCCTACTTTTTTCAGTAAAGGATTGATCAAAGCGCGCTTGAAGCATTTTGGAACGATACCTGACTCTAGGCTAGAATTGACAAGCCGAGTAATTGTAGGGAGTAGGATGTCGATATATTCAAGGACAATTTTCGTAGGAACAGGGTCCAGTGTGCAATACGTTGGCTTTGATTCTTTCACGAGCTTCAGGACCTCATCCATTGAGAAACATTTGAAATGGTTGAGTTTGTTTTGAGTTAATGTATGCTGGTTGTAGCGAACATTGGAGAGCACTACAGACTGATCCAACTTAGTCCGAATGACCTCGATCTTATCTTTGAAAAAGTCCGAAAACGATCTAGCCACCTCTGCAAGATCATCATTGCTAGGGAGCGACGTACTAATTTTCTTCCCCATAAGCCCCCACATAATATTATATAAGGCTTTTGGATTAGATTTGTCCATCTCAATTTTGTCAGTAAAAAACGAGCGTTTTGCCGTAGTAACAAGCATAGTAACAGTATTTCTCGTATTACAATATATCTGACGATGGACCTTCAAGCCGCGTCTCTCTCCATCTCCTTTCCGCTTGTCGTCTAGCTGCTTTGGCTGCGCTCACCTCTGGTGTAAAGAACCACATGGACTTTGGCCTCTGAGGTAAAGTCTTCAGCCTCTCTGGTGCATGCTTATTGAGGAGACAAGATAGTTCTTCATTATAGAGGTTGGCCAGCTCCTCACAGCCTGCAGGCGGAGAAACTAACAGACTAGATTGTTCCAGAACATAACGGAACGCTACCTTGTCAATTTTCTTGATATTTCGGCAGAGCACGGGATGAGGAGGTGGAACAATTCTGGTTGCATTTAGATGTACTGTTACCAAAAAAATGGTCCGACATTTGTAGGTCTTTGACTCGAACATTTTGGACACACGTTTCTGATATACGACTCACAACCCAATCAATGATATGGCCATTTTTGTGGGTAGGCATGCTAACGTGCTGATGACAGTCATGAGAGGATAGTAGATTTAACATCTTTTTAGTATCTGAGTTTTCAGGCTTATCGAAATGAACGTTTGTATCACCCAGGAGAACTAGATTCACATTTTTCACACAAACTATATCCATTAAACTGGCTATATCACTGTGAAACATTGATGGGGTTAATTTATTTTTCTTCAATGGTGGTGGGCGATATATGCATGCGAACCGAACCGATATTTTTCCATGGGTCAGTATGAATTCCAGCACCTCGATTGACTGATATTGTGGGAGTGTATTGATGCAGATTTTAATGTGAAGATAGTTTCTATAGATTACGGCAATGCCACCACCGCGGGACAATCTGGGTGTGTGCTCAAATTCATACCCATCTGATGTTAAGGATGCGATTTTAGACTCGTCACCTATATCTGCCAGCCAGGTTTCCGTTAGAATTAATATATCTACATTCTCATCGACATCATTTCAGCAATCTCGTTACATTTATTTCGCGACGATCGGGCGTTCCACAGGCATGTCTTGAGGTTATTTGAGAAAGATCGGGGGTTAACACCTAATTGATCATCGTGGCATTTAGTAATGCTCGTAGTCACAGGAACCCGTTTAGACCGGCCACCTCTACAACCACGCTTCCTCTTGACACGTATACCGTAATTGTCGAGTAGCTGATATGTCTCATTGTCCAGCCTTCGCAATAATCTGTCATTTAGAACTGACTGTTGAATAGTCTTTAATCAATAGTATCTAACGAAAAGACCAGGACATGTTGTTAACACATACTGTGGCAGATTTTAACTTTCTTTACAATTCAACATTTGGTGTTTTTAATCCTTTTAACCCTTTAACACTAAGCTGGACAAAACAGCTTTTGCTATGGTTTTGAGAAACGTTAATTTTCAGACAAACATAAGATATTTTTGAAAATTTACCACTGGAATGACTGGCTCAATAACCAAGCCAGTCATTTCAGTGGCAAATTTGCTAAAATAATCTCATGATCTGCAAACGGACATTTTCTATGAGAAAACTAGTCAACAAATTTAATCTTTAAAGGTAACAGTTAAGTCTACATGTATAATGAGTTATTAAACAATCTGTTTCTAAGCTACATTGTAGATTAATGTCAAAGCTGTATAAAATTTTGGTTAACAGATGTTGTTGCCTGATGTAGCAATAACATTCCGATTATCATTGCTAAAATATCACATATACAGATATAGAGTGGGTTAACCCTTTAATGGTCAAGAAATGTCTATTTTGTAGGCTACAAGATTCATATTTGAAATTTCCCACTGGAATGACTGCCCTAATAATCAAGCCAGTCATTCCAATGGCAAATTTCTAAAATAAATATCACTGACGCTTGGAAATAAAGTTGTTGCCCATGGCATCAGCATCATCCAGTAAAATTAGCTTCAATATATTCAACAGCTTACCTGAATAATTACATTGAAATTAGTATATTGGAGTGTCACGTGTATAACAGTAGCTTTGCCACAAATTAAGAAAATTGTAATAAATTTGGTAAATGAAATGTAACTGAAAAGTACCTGCAATTTCAGTTACTTTTGCAATGTATCTGGTTATGTCTCAGTTACTGTAACTAAAATAATGCTTCAGTTACAAGTTACTTCAGTTACCTGAAAAATGTAACTACGTTACACTCAGTTACAAGTTACCTCAGCCCTGCAGGAAATGAGTCCTAATTACGCCCATTTTCAGGACCGCCACGACCAAGATGTTATGCACCAATCAGAAAATCATCACCTTCAACACAGGCCTTTGAATTTTAGTCCCTACATCCCACTACCACATATCCATCTACTATATTGCACACCCAAATGATAGCCTATGAGCTCTGAACCAAGAACAGTAGTTCACAAGTGCTCGTGTGCTCATGTGCGGGTAAGATGTACGTAATTGTGCAAAAACATCCCACTGCTGATGCTTATACCAGCTTTACATTTGGAAAGGAATGTTCAGTTAAAAAATCTAAAAATATTTGCTAAATCTTCAAAGCAATCAGAATATGCTATTTTTGCCAGATAATATACAAATAAAAGAAGGCAATTTTACATGTACAAAACATTTTGAAACCTTTTCCTTTTCAAACAGATTTCATCAGTTTTTCATCCGTTTTCGTGTCGCTTTTCGCATAATATAATTCAGTGATTTTCAAGTGCAATTTTTTTTAAACGTATATGAAAAATTTAAATATGAAAATAAATAATTTTGAATCTTGAATTGCGAAACATTCAATTATATATCACTATCGGTTACCGTATTCTTTATTACCTAGATATCTTTATTATCTTAGAATGCACATGTCTATATGGGGGGTGGGTGTGTTCACCCTAGGAGACCTAGGGCGAATGGGAATAGGAGCGAAACGACCTGGGATGAACATGACAGGGAAAGAAACAGTATGGGTGTGGACAGGATAGGGGTGAAATGACCCGGATTCGTAACGGTCTTGCCCGGCGACGGGTGGGTAGATTCGAGTTACAGAATGGACAAGACGCCTACTGAACATGGCTCTCAGCTCTCATGTGAGAAACGACTAGACGTGTAAATGGCAATCGGAGTGAAAAATCCCTTAACATAACAAATATACAGCTTACCAGGACTTTTACGTCCTAACTCCTATTATCAGCTGGTGTATTATGTATAAACTTACCTTCTGAATCGGTTAGGACTTCCATACGCCCGCTGAACATGGCTCTCAGCATGGTATCTTGTTTTGTCAATGTACCAATAGTAGTGTAATGTAAGCTACCGCCAATATTGAGCTTCACATACTTAGACGAATTGCCTTTGATCACCGTTTTGTGCTCGCCAGACATCTTTACAGGAGATTGTTGATCGCCTGGCTTACACACGGCGCTGTCGCTTTGGTAAGCAATATTCAAACTTTACGTGCTTCATGAACCTTACATTTTAATCCAATTTATGATTACAAGTAAAGCCGTTATTCATGAAACAAGGTTTTATATAAGTCGATGTATTTTTAGGTCTGAAATGAGTCACTCACTGCTTAAAAGTACAAGCGACACCTTTTCATTTCTGTTTGTAGATACCGCCTCTCTGCCTCTATGAGTACCGTGTACTTACTTGGTGGGAGCTATCTTCGCCAAGGGACACAGCTCCCATTTTTCTTTTGAAGATTTCCACAAGATTTTCCCAGCATTTTCTACCAAAATAAATGAATTTGAACTTGAATGCGCTATAAAAAGACTTGAATAGCTTTAAAAAAACTGGTCAGATACATGACAGCTCCGTTTTAATGCAACTAAATGCATAGTTATGCACCTAGGCAGATCTAACGATACATTCCAATACAGCATGCAGGAAAGTGACCAGCCAGTTGTACTCGAGGAGACCGTATGTGAGAATGACCTAGGAGGGTACGTAGACAATTGTCTAAAGTTCAACCAGCATGCAGAAAAGGCAGCCAATAAGGCCAACAGATTAGTTGGCATGATTAGACGATCATTTGACTACATAGATCCTGGTACATTTGTCCTGTTGTTTAAGAGCCTAGTCCGACAACACTTAGAATATGGCAATGCTGTCTCGTACCCCTTCTACAAGAAAGACATCCAACTACTGGAAAAGGTTCAACATCGAACCATGAAATCTGTCCCAGGACTCAGGCAAATGCCATACCAAGAGCGCCTCAAATCACTCAAACTGGTGTGCCTAGTGTACAGACGTCTACGGGGTGACCTAATAGAAATGTACAAATATCTACATGATGTGTGCAATGTAGACCATGAAGCCATTCTACCACTGGACAAAGGCGGCAGGACACGAGGTCTCAGCCTCAAAGTGCAGAAACAACGTTTCAACACAGACACTAGAAAGTCTTTTTTCACTATTAGAGCAACTAACCACTGGAATAGTCTACCAGAGTCAGTAGTGATGACTACTCCCGAGGACAGGAATCACTTCATTACATTATGTACAGCATTGGAGGAGTCAAGAAAACCATATTTGAAGAGTATTCTCACCACCATGTACCTAGAAAATGACCCAGTCATCATCAACACGTTATTAGCTGATCCAGAAAATACAACTCAGCTGATACTTGATCATACAATGATGATATCCAGATTGAACATTAAGCTGTCCCCAGCAAATTCTCTCAAAATTGCGAAAACTACACGTTTTCTCTGCTATGACTTGCACCTCAAACGTACACAATTGATTGAGGCAATTGTGTCTGTATAAATACGTCACTGAACACTAATCAAAGTAAATCAGACACAATCTAAAATTTACCTATTCTTCTACAAGTTATAAATGTTACTAACAGAACTTTCTTATTAATGTGTGAATGAAAAACTCTGCAGTCAATTTGACATTAATTAATTTAATCCTACTCAGTCAGAGCAAATTTTGTGTATTCGTGTATTTAAGACTGTGTTATATAGACATTTTGAAGAATCGTTCATACCCTACGGAATAGGGGTGAGCCCATCGAGGCTGGATTTCCACATACAGATACAGATACAGATGGCTCCGTCCATCAGCTCATTCAAGGCAAGGTTAGACAGACACTACAGTGAGACCACATACACGATAGATTCCCCGATCATGCCTGACCGCACCAACATACCAGTTTAACAGGTGCAGGATCCGGCCGCCAATGAAGAACGGCTCTCCAAGTGTGATACCAGCGATTGAAAAGAAGAAGAAGATGAAGATAGTGAAGACCTGCTACAGGCTGCATAGCCTAACAAGCAGAAGAGGACTATGTAACTATGTAACTATGAAGTTGAACTTAAGATTCAAGATTCCAGAGGCCATGACCTACGGTTGGTCAAGGACCGTAGTAGGATTAATGTGCGGAAACATTCATTTACGAATCATGTAAATGATATATGGAATACCCTCCCTGAGGATATTGTGCATGCAAGAACGGTCATTGCCTTTGAAGTAGCACTAGGTAGATTCTGGGAAAACCAGGAATTTAAATATGATCCCTCTGCGCCCTACCATATACCAGGAAGTCATATACGCAGAATGGTCATGAAGAAGATGAGGCGGACATAGAGGCTGTAATCAGCCTGAGTCCACAGAAACATCCTAAGACATCCTAAGACAAGATTCAATATTATTTATTTGCTTCTTGGATACCAATTTACATACTTTCAATACAGGTTGTCCGCTGAAGGCATTGCCTATAGTGGTGAAATACTGTTTGTCATCTTAAGGATCCTGCAGTTACGAATCTAATTAGACAATACACTTCTTCTAACTCACCCGACTGTGCCTCTTTGCAGGAATGCTGTAACGTATGTACTGACTCGTGCGAAGATACTGATGATGCCCTACATGGGCGCATCGTATCTGTGACAACATGTCCATCTCCAAGTATGAGTGCTACCTGAAAGATAAAACACAATCTTTCACATGTGTGGCATGCTATGACAACGTATGTAGTGTCACCACCAATGCTGACAATGCCATCACTATCCCTGATGCTCCCACTAGTGACGCAATGCCATTACCACCAAATGCACCTCTACGAGCACTTAATGCCACTCAGTTATTGACGAATCCCCTTGTGATACAAAGCATGACACCATTGATATCGAATGCTCTACACCCAATACAAGACACTACACCTTTAACGTCAAGTACTTCTGCTGCAGCACGTGTCACCACACCGGCAGTACTGAATGCATCTGCACAGGCAGTGTGCACCACGCAGTTAATATCACATGCTTCATCTCCTGTGGCACACAGCACAATAGCTTTAACATCAAGTGTTACTGTCATACATATCGCTAGTCCATTAATAGCAAATGCTCCTGCTGTGACACATATCACTGCACCTCTGGTGCTTGACACGCCGGCTGCTGCTCATAGCACTACTCCACTAATACTGAATGATTCCTCTGATACTGTTAATGTACAACGACAAGTCATGTCTGAATCCACTCTTTTAGCAGAAAGGCTCAAGGCAGTAAAGGAAAAAGAAACCACAGTTAGAGCGAGAGAACGATGCATGAAGCAACGTGAAGACAGAGTGATGGAAAAAGAGCATAAAATTGGTGATTTAATCCAATGCATGGGAACAACAGAGGCTCGGTGCATTCAGCTAGAAACCAAAAATAAAAACTCAGAGATTCATTAAGACTACAGGAAGTAACTGTGGCTACTAAGCCAGAAACTGCTCCAGAAGCAAATACGCAAGCAGCAGTACCATCTTTAGCTTCATGCCACTGCCATGCACAATGCAGTGCTCCACATGCTACCGCTCAGATCTACACAACTACTGACCCTCCCCTGATGAATAATCTGTCCATGATTCATCCTCTTTCAAACCAATTCAGCAAGAGGTTACAAAGAAACTTGAACTCAATTAGCTACAGGCAGAAGTCAGGTATCTGAGTGAAGCTGTCAGTAACATTGGTCATATATCACTACCATCAGTCAACCATAGCTCTAATGCAAACTTTCATCAACCACACCCTCAGTATAATCATGCACCATTGTTGCCATGTAACTACTATCAGCCTTATTTCCACCATCCTGTCCCTTGGGAGTCTGTACCCAGCGCCTTTTTCAAACTTTGCAGGAGGACCTGATGCGAGACAGTTTATTCCTTCACTTCCTCATTATCACCAAAGGCTGGCTGATGGCAATGGTAAATTCAGAGGGTTTCACCCAACCAGGTTGAGTCATCAAGCTGTACGCCCTGCAACATAGAAGAGGCAATTTACATCAAAGCATATGCAGCAGTCAAAGCCCAAACATGACAGAAAAGTAGCAGTCAATGAGAGCGGTCTCTCGTCAGAAGTTAGAACTATACCAGACTCTTCAGCTGGCATTCTGCAAACAAGGTAGACAACCAATATATCGTCACCAACACAAACCAATGAACTGGTAACCCAACGGAATGATGTGTGGCCTAATGGTAGAGATAAGAATGGTTCTCGACGAAGCTCATTGTCCTCAGTAGTGGAAAATCTGCTCGATACCATCAACGTGAGCAATAGTGAACTTCTGCTGGGTTCCCACAGTGAGCAAACTTGTAATTCAGCAATTAACATCCAAGTCCAATGCCCAAATGACGATCTCACCACTTCCCCAACTCAGTCTTTTTTAGACCAGACCAGTCTGACACCAACACCACGAGAGCAGCTGTGCATGTCTCTTTAGAGTCTACATCAAGGGTCATCCGACTAGCAACATTAAACGTCAAAAGATTCCATTCCCACAAACTTTGTCTCAGCGAGCTATGGAAGGAACACAACATTATTCCAATCCAAGAACACTTGCTCTACTTATTCGAGCCTGATGTCATAGCTAGTAGCCTTTATAACTGTTCTGATCATCTGACGACCTTTGATGAAAATAATCCAGTCGATCATATGTGTCTCTCTATCCCCACCGTAACGATAGGTCAGTTATAAAGATTTGCTTGTGATAATATCACAGTACATTGGTTGAATAAAGAATGGCCCCATTTTGGCCAACACTTTTCCTCCGCTTCAGCAGTGGGGACATTTTCCTGTGATGGAGGCCCACGTGGGACACTTACCTCTCGCAAGGATCCAGTGACGGCAGCCCGCACGAGGCTACTACTTCTCACCCAGAAAAGCAGCATCAGAAGTAATGCCCACGTGAGGCACAAAGCCTCTTGTCTTGGTTTCTTTTCCTTTTACTTTTTAGCCTAGTGGTATAATAACTTATATTAAGTTAATTAGTGATCTCGTATGCATGAGCCTCCTTTACGGGGGTACCACTGCGGACCTGCGAGTCTGTGCGGTACCTCCAGTGTCTCCACATGTAACGGTTCATGAGATATGAGGCCTTATAGGTATATTGGCCAATTTAACACAACCTTGCCAGGGTGCGGGGCTATATTACCACAACGACCGGAAAAGAGGCGTAGTACACTATGTGTCTCCTAATGAAGAGATTGTCTCTAATCACATTAAACATATCCTATCGAGCTAAATAGTCAGGTTTAGTCGGTAGCATGCCGGGCTAAACAGAGCTATAGTATGGACAGCGACATCAATGTAAAATTATTGGTGACGGGAGAAAGTGATGCAAATATAATGTTGCTGTATAGTATTTCCTAATGCACTGCAGTCCTAGGTTTTCTACAAATAAACATATCAACAAGATGGCCACTGGCCATATATCTAACTAACCAAGTACAAAACGATAACAGTATATGATTAGATTCAAACAGTGGTAATACACGTTGATAGACCTAATACAGTGCGTTTAGTTAAAGCACCTTACAGTAAATAAGGATAACTATAAACAGTAATATAAAGAAATTATAAGATGCGGTCCGAGGACTGGTACGGTACCTATTAGTCATCGGTACCTTTTTACGGTAATACATTATAATAATTAAAGATGTAATTAAAGATATATCATGTATAGTTACTTGAATACCCAGTAGCCATACCTATATAATGGGCTACGTTACTGAAATTGAAACGTCACTATACTTGTGACGTGAGTTGACATGTTGTCTGAAAGCTGGATACGACTCCGCATGTAGATTTACCGCAAGACCGGGTTCCTATATGCTGATCCAGAACAGAAGCGGTACACACTCAGGACAGTAAAACACAGTATAAGTAATGTCTACTGCATAGCTAGTAAGTTCTACACAATAATGCGGTAATGAAAGTTCCCATCCGATGACGGTAAGTAAAGTAAGCTAAGATAACCCATTAACAGGAAGGGTTATGAATATAATTGTAATTGTGCCTGTACATATTAAAGCTTAACTTTGCAGGGTGTGCCAAATAGCTTTAGAGGCGCACCGGGCAAGGTTTACTTGGCTGCAGTCGAAATATAAATCAGGACACACACGATATGCAGTGTGGTGGTTGAAGATCCACTTTTCGGCGTGGCTGGCAGATCCGGTGAGTTATCCACCGAGGAACATGGCTACTCTACATCACGTAGAATTACATAATTGGGCCGCAAAAGACCACAGCAATAATATAGTTCCTATACAGTTAGTAATTAATTCAGGAAGAGTATATTAGTTCTAATATTGCCCCTGGATGGCAATCCGGGAGCTTACAATATTTTGGTGCGGTGGGTCGAGAACTGCTTCGGCACGAGCGGAGATGAAAACGGCAGAGACAGAGGTGATGCTTTATACCTGTCCTGGTTGATCCTGGTAGCCTGTCATGCCATAAGCACCTCCCGACTGTTCCGCCTCCGGCCGACGATGCTCTCGATCTTCAGAAATCATCCCCTTTTATACTCATGGTGACGTCGTAACTGATTATATATATATATATATATATATATATATATATATATATATATATATATATATATATATATATATATTGAAGCTTTTCCGGCCCGGCTGCCACTGATTGGAGCACTAATTTCATCCACACCAGTGTTTGCCACATGCGCTGGAGCGCAACCATGTCTGACACCAGCTGAAGTTGGTGTTCCCACTGACAGGTAATATTCTGTAAGTGGCTTCGAAGCATGGCTAGTTTCAAGCTCTGGTAGTGTGGCATTATTACTGACAGGCTCTGGCTTTATTTTAACATCCATCCACCTAGCATTTGCAATACTTAATCTATCAGTGCTAGCTTGGTTTTGTGATGCTGCTGCATCTGTATATCCAGCTAGCAACTGCGCCATTGCGGCCATTGTTGCCTCAACCCATAAGGCAGTGATAATGGCTTCTAGGCCTTCTCTTGCCTGTTCTTGTGAGTCGACCATAGGTGGACTGCAAGGCCTGCCATGTGCATTAACTGGTAGTGTGTTTTGCTCATGGCTACATAGGCCAAATCGTCTCAGGCTTGGCAGAGAAGAGCTCTGTTCATGGGCGCTGTATGTAGGGGTGTTCAGACCCAAACCATCATTACTACTGCCCATAAAGCGTTCATGATCTATTGAAAATGATTCATTGACGCTCATGCCTGGCTGTGGATATGCCAGAATATTTGTCTGCTCCATGACAGTCGGTGGTGCCTCAACATTATTTATCGTGGGACCAATACACGTCTCATTGGTATCGCAAATGCTTCCCACCTCATGCTGCTTTTCAGCCCTTGGCTGAGGTGTTATTCCATACACAGATACAGTGTTCCTGTGAGGCTCCAGCTTCAAATTCGTACTACTAGCGTTGGTAGTACTCACTGGGTGTACATCACTGGTAAGCTGGCGAATGTTAAGCCTTGATGCAAGCTGTTGTACTTTCCGTGACAACGCATGTAGTGGATTGAACTGGTCTTCCATAGTGTAGGTAATCTTTCTCGTACACACACACACGTACAGCGCCAAAATTCAAGCAGAATATAGTGTTTCTGCAGCCTATGAGATGTACCAAACACTGTTCAAGGGGCGTCACTCTGCGTGGTAGTGTTGTTCGTGATACGAGTTGTCTCCCTTGTATCGTCACAGGCTTGATATTATTTCAACTGACGCTAGTGTAATATTATGACTAGTTGCAGTAACTATTGAGCAAGACTACGTTATTAGCAATGTTACGGTGGTGCTAATGCTCTTGCAAAATTCACATACATACAAATATACTTGTGTGTATATTGACAACAATAATTGGTTAACTTTTGTATGCTGTCAATGGTGTCTCTTGGTGATTTCAAGTCCTAGTGACTCTGTAATTTTGTTGAAATCACCCCAGGACGAACGATAATCCGTTTCGTCTGGTCTAAGCAAAAATATGTATGACCATCTAGTTTTTAGAGAGAAATATTTGTGCTAATCTGTGTGTATGAGCATAGGACTATGTGCGGTATTTAATGTGATCAGCTAGCTTTTTGAGTTGTAGATGGTGTGTTTTGTATGCTAGAATTGAATGTTTGTTCGTATGTTTGTGTGTGTAATCTGTATGTGTGATCATGTCCTACTGTGTACGGTTTCTCTCTTCTACTACTATGATCATAGTATAATGTTGTCTTGAGGAGCGTGAGCTATGATAGCTAAACCAATGTATAAAACAAACCGAATTTGTGTAGGTGATGTTCTATCGTCAAAAATATTAACATGGTGTTTTAACAGCTAATAGGAAACAGAACAGCAAACGTTAGTTCGTTGGTATTGTACTATGTAGGATATTGTGGAATCTAGCGGTCTGTAAACAGACACACTATTGCACACTGTTGCTTTGCAAACAGTCTACAATAGTGGTGCGATTCCTACCATATCCACGTCAGTCTTACGAAAGAACTACTCTCTTCTCATGGCTGTATTCACACATCAGATTATGTACACCGTAACGATGTCCACATGGTCTGCCTGTTGAACACATTCGAGGTATGCCCACGCACGAGGAATGCCAGGGTATTGCGGACCAGACCTGAATTGCCACAACTTTGAGTTAGATCAGTGTTAGCTGTTACAGACTCACTACTTGCAGAAGCTTTCGGATGCTTGCCTGTAACATTCTCCTGTGGAGGCTATCACTACGAGTCTTTCAACTCTACGGTCAAGCTACAAACACAGAGAGAATTTGCCAACACCTCACCAGATCTTTTTACATCAATGTCTGTCTGTCTGAGCTGCTGTGTATCGGCTGAGCTGTTAATTTTAGCAGCAACGTTAGAGCAGAATTTCGCCTTCAACAGACTTCGGCGTACCATGCTCCTAAAAAGACGAAATAATTTTGCATCTACCGTCAGTCTAACGTTCAGTCTAATGCTCAGTCTAACGTGCACAAACTTGGCATCATATAGACATGCGGAGAGGCATAGGTAGAGTGCGCACGAGGAATGCCAGGGTATTGCACTCTGAAAGGTTATTATGCCTGGGTGCTAATGTCTATTAGACACAGTCGGCCCAATCAGAATTGGTTAGTGG
>JAVVLW010002041.1:0-29000 GCA_034401795.1 Chaetoderma sp. LZ-2023a
ATTTTTGACAGAGCGTGTAATTTACGAGCAGGATAGGATGGCGCTTTTAGTGTACTGAGTAGGTACATTGTAATCCTGTTTAATAACTTGTTCCCGGCGAATCTGGCTTTAATCATGACCAGAATTCGACGGGCTTTCCAAATCTGTAAACCATTTCAAAATCGGTTAAGAAATGGCTGAGTTATCCACGGAAAACCCATTTTGATTATCTTCAAGGTATTGCCGTGATGTCATAACCACGTGTACGCAGAACTTCTAGAATGTTCTAGAACATTCGACTACGTTATTATTAGCTACGCGCCGATTGGCTGTTGCTCGACCGATGATTGGTTGGAGCCTGCACCTGTGACGTCACGAGTAGTATAAAAGGAGACGAGATCCAGAGCACGAGGGCATTCTCAGCCAGGGGACAATTAGGTTGGACCTGTGTCAGCTACGATAAGCAAGACAGGCATTACGCAGATCATTTTGGTTTCTGTCAGTTTCTCTCCTGTAGCCAGCAGTAATCCAACCCACCGTACGAAAGTAATTTTGTATTTCCCATTGTTGCGGGAACATTTTTGGAACTTTTTGGATATTGTTCACGAATATATCAAGAACTAACTCGGAACATGAACCTGCAGTGAGGCCTTTCCCGGCCTGAAAATGTGATTCTACAGATGTAGAGGCAACGATGTTCTTTGGTGGATGACTCACCGGATCTGCCGGCCATGCCAAAAAGTGGTTATTCAGCCGTCCCCGCACTGATGTCGTGCAGGTTCATCTAAACTTTTTGACCGCAGCAAAGTAAACTTTGCCCGGTACGTCTTCAGAGCTGCCTGACGTACCCCGCACCATTAAGCTTAGTTATGTATCTTCATCTGCATTTAACAACCGACGCTCATGATCGGCTTGTTGGCAACTTCCATCCGTACCATCGGTGTACGGGAACTTTCGTCATAGCAGTAATGTTATTGTATCTCTTACTGACTACTCGTTAGACATTCTATATTGTGATTACAGTCCTGAGTTCGACCCGCTCCCGTCATGGGATGCTTGCGGGAATCCTGTTTGCGGAAACCAGCCTGCGGGAACTTTCCAGCTTCCAGGGAATGCATCAACTCACATCAACCTAGGAGTGACGTATCAATTTCAGTAACACGATATCCCAGGCTTAAGAATGGCTACCGATTATTCAAGTAACTATACTTGACATTTTAATTATCCCGTTAATTACATCTTTGATAATTATATCGTATCTGTATGAACGGTCCCGAAGACTAAAAGGCACCGTAACGGTCTTAGGACTGCTAGTTATAATTTCTGTATCTGTTCATAGCTATTCTTATTTTCTGTAAGGTGTTTTTGCTAACCGCACCATAGTAGGTTTCTCAACCTGTACTATATATATATGTGATCATTTCACATTGTATTGATTGTTCTGGTTAGTGTATATATGGCAAGTAGCCATCAGTTCATATGTTTTGTTTATTTGTTTGGTTTATGGTTCTACAACGGGGCGGGATTCACTGGATTGGAGTACACGCATTCTCGCTCCTCAGAATCGGCATCGACGGGAAACAACAACACCACCACCACCTGCACAACGACCAGCCTCAGAATACTCGTCAGTCTCGCAGATACCACCACCACCCGGATTTCAACAACTCCATTTTTCCCATGGTCTTGGCCGAGTAATTCCCCCTCCTAAATTTAGCGAGGAGAATGACTGGACCAATTGTAAAATACAGTTCGAGATAATAAGTCGAACTAACCACTGGAACGATCAGCAAATGGGTGAATATCTCGCCGCAAAGCTTTCCGGAAAAGCCCTTCAAGTTCTTGCGGATCTTGGGAATGATTACACACCCACCTACACCCAATTGGAACGAGCACTAACGGAGCGATTTGGCGACAGCTCTCAGAGAAACGAGTCGTCTACACATCAAAAATCTCTGACGACGCGCGGGAGAAACTCTTCCTGAGTTAGCTAGTCGAATTAGAAGGCTAGTCACCTGCGCATATCCTAGCATCAACATCGAAGGCGTAATACATCTGCATCTTGACACATTCATCGATGCATTAAGCGATGAATCTGCCCTGAAAGAAAAACTATTTCTTGGCGACCACGGGAGTTTGGCCCAATTAACGGCAACTGCGGTCCGAATAGAAAACATTCTTGAGCGGGAAAAGAGCAGCTGATGCCAACTTCACCCTATCAATGAGGTAGAGGGTGGAGCTATCGCCATGTCCACTAATGCTCCCCCAAGATCATCAACACCTACCGCACCAACACCACAGCAAACGAATTTGGAAGGGGGCGTGCCCATAGAGGAAGCTACAATGGAACCCCCGGGCGTGGGAACCACTGCAACAATAACACTAACGGCAACATGAAGGAATGAATAGACGAGATCAATAAACAGATCTCCGCATTAACAAATTTAGTGACCACACTCAGCACGAACCTCGCCACCACTCACTATAGAACAGCGAACACCACCAACACTGCACCGCCACCAAACACCTGATGCGGTCAGTCAGGCCATTGGAGGGAACGGTGTCCTAACCGACCTCCTTTGACAATGCCTGCCCCTGACCACAGCACACCGCAACCGGAGAAGCCATCAAAACTCTTAAGGGCACCGAAAGTAGAGTCACCTCAGTGCCCGTATTCGCTTCCCGGCTCAACTGCGGCCCTCATACAACAACGTTCGGTGGCCAACTATTACCAACCAAATTCAGGTTTTACACCTACATCAAAATGCATGGCTTCACATATGTCGATGCCTACGATGCCTCCCACATCTGCAGCATCGCCATCCCCATCTATCTCCGCACATAACAAGCCTTCTTTCCTTTGTAAAACGGCAGTGGTAGGTTGTAGCACCTCCACTGAAACAACGTTTTTGCAAGCACCACTTCCCGCCACCAAGACACTGAATTCTCGGTGTCCCTTGGTGGTATGCAAAACACTGCCCCACACAACATCATCTCCCGCATCCACAAACAGCAGCGATTCAGGAGAAACGGTTCACTCTGCCTCATGGATTCACAAACGCCGACGTAGACGGGGAGAAACACGTTCCTGGCGACGTCACTGTTTCTTCTGTGCTTCGCCAAAGCATCCAATGAAGCATTGCAAGAAATGGCTCATGCAGGTAGAGCTTATCCATCATCCTGTACGCACTGCTGTCTACACTAATACGCATACCCAGAGACAGCAACACCTCCATCATCATTGCTACCCCCAGCTTCACCTTCACCGCAGCCCTCACAGCAGCGGCGATGCCCGACTGGCCCCTTCCTCACTCAGCCATCCACTACATTAAGAGAAGCCATTCGGAAACAGGCCGATTATATACAGAATGATTCTGCTCCGACGCCATTGTCGCAGACGGCATCATTGGAAACTCTTCCACATGTACATTGCAAAGTGATATACAAATGTGCATGCCTGTCTGTTTAGCGGTGTTTCCACCAGTGCCACCATTGACACTGGCGCTTCAATCACGGCATTCAACAAGCTCTTATATGAGAGCATCCCACCTGATAAAAAGCCTCCCCTTAAACCTACAAACATTTACCTACAGACGGCTACGGGAGCTGATGTGCCCGTAGCCGGTGCATTTAATCTAGTCATCCAAATAGAGGAGATGCAATTCATACAGCGAATTGTCATCGCCTCTATTCATAACGATCCCCTCCTTGGCTCTGATTTCCTCAGTGCCAGCGAAGCCATCATACATTGCAGACAACAGGACTTGACATACACGGCAGATGAATACTTCTTGGACCAGCAGCATCATTATATGGCACGTGTGCGGTTATATTATCAAGTACCACCACAGTTGAGCCAGGACAAGAACAAATTTTATGGGCCACCGCACCACAGTTAGGAAGCAATACACACATTGCCATGCTGGAACCCGACCCTGATTACATGATCACCTCTCAATGTGCAAGTCCCCGCATGATAGTGGACACTAGTAATAAGGAATATATACCTTTTAGAGTGTTCAATGGTACCGCATAATCTCATTGGAATGACCTACACTTACCGACACACCACAGCATATGAATGATGATTTGCCCGAACATTTACATGATTTATATCTATGTGCCACAGTTGGATTACCGCAATCACAGAAACACGAAATTCGGAAACTACTGTACAAATATCGTGATAGTCTTTCCTCCGGAGACATGGATCTCGGAGAAACTCATCTCGTATGACACTCCATCGACACAGGCAATAATTGCCCCATACATCAACTGGTACGACATCTCCCCATTCATAAAGATGTGGAAGCACATCAACAAGTGAACGACATGTTGCGGACCGTTATTATTGAACCCTCAGCATCTCCATGGGCTAGCACAATAGTACTAGCAGGCCGGAACCTTGTGGTTTTGTATCGACTACCGCCGCCTTAATGATCTTAGCATCAAGGACGCTTATCCATTACCTCGGATAGATCAGGCATTGGATTCCTTGTCCGGAGCCAAGTGGTTTTGTACCCTTGACTTAGCTAGTGGTTACTGGCAAGTGGCCATGGATGAAGCTGACATGGAAAAGGCCGCATTCGTTTGTAGCGATGGTCTTTTTCAGTTGCGCAAAATGACCTACAGCTTGTGCAATGCTCCCAGAAATTTCGAATGCCTCATTGAGCAGGTATTAACCACCCTGCGATGGGAAATCTGTCTCTGTTACATCGATGATGTAATAGTCTTCCGACAAGCGTTTGAGCAAACCTTAATAAATTTGGACACCGTGCTTTCAAGATTCCGCATGGCCAATTTGAAACTCAAACCCAAGAAATGTCATCTCTTTAGACAGAGCGTTGAGTTCCTGGGACACGTCATATCCGGGTAATGGAGTGGCTACTCAGCCATCCAAATCTAAGACAGTAGCGGAGTGGCCAATGCCCTCTTCAGTCACAGAGACACGGAGTTTTCTTGGCTTATGCCAGTACTATCGCTGTTATATCTGATATTTCAGTGAGATTGCTTCACCCCTCTAAAAGATCACCGAAAAAGATCGACCATTCGAGTGGACGAGTGAGTGTGAAGGCTCCTTCAGGGCGCTGAAGGAACTCTTGACAACTGCCCCGATTCTTGCTGTTGGCCAGCAGCACATCGCACCCTGCCAAATTAAGGTTGTTGGTG
This sequence comes from Chaetoderma sp. LZ-2023a, assembly GCA_034401795.1. Classification (NCBI taxonomy): domain Eukaryota; kingdom Metazoa; phylum Mollusca; class Caudofoveata; order Chaetodermatida; family Chaetodermatidae; genus Chaetoderma; species Chaetoderma sp. LZ-2023a. Next base: position 5,149 of record JAVVLW010002041.1, read on the forward strand.
CACCATGGGAGCGAGTGGCTATCGACGTGCTCGGACCCTTGAATACGACCGATGACGGAAATAAATACATCCTCGTATTACAAGACTATTTTATGAACTGGGTAGAAGCATTTGCTTTGCCAGACCAAGAGGCATCCACCGTAGCGGAAATCATGGCAAGCAATGTGTTCTACCGTTTTGGTATGCCTTATGAGTTGCACTCCGATCAAGGAAGTAATTTTGAGAGCCGGCTCATATCAGCGCTCTGCATATCATCAACACAAGGACGACTCCATACCATCCCCGAAGTGACAGGATGGTGGAGAGATTCAATAGAACTCTCGCGGAGATGCTTACAAAGGAAACATGCCATGATTGTAGAGATTGGGATCTACGGCCCCCATATGTACTCATGGCTTACTGTACTTCAGTACATTCCAGCATGGGTTATACCCTGCTCGGTTAATGTTAGGCCATGAATTAGCCTTACCCCTCGATCTGGCCATGCCCCGGATACCAGGAGAGAAAAATTCACCATCTCTCTATGTTGAGCTCTTGCAGCAGTGGATAGAACAGGCCCATGAGTTACCAGTGGAAAGGCCCCTATGTGGTAGTAGGTAAGACGTCGGACGTGACCTACCGTATCCGTGCGTCGGGTGGCCTGACCTCAGTCATCCACTTCGATCGACTTAAACCGTGTGTCAGTGATGACCCAGCAGCAGAGCTCGGACTGGGCGTTTCTCATGACACCGGTACCCAGACAGATATTTCTATGGAAACTAGTATTCCCACAGTTCGCACAGAGCACCGTGGTGCCAGTTCGGCCCCACTTCTACCAAGCCAGAAATCGGGTGAACAAGCAGCTAACACTGACGATGATGATGATATACGTACTCACCCTCTCCCTCCTCAGCACGGGTCTACTCGATCTAGGAAGTCATATCTGAAGAACTTTGTGTTTGTTTTGTCCAAGGGACCGGATGGAAAAGCTGTTCCTCCGATCTCTTCCCGTTCCCACCCACTTCATGCTATGCCCCCCCCCCCCCCGTCATAGAGTTGCCACAAGCGGAGGCTGAGGCTGACCCATGCCATGCTTCCCGTGGGGTGGAACATATGATGAATAGCATGGAAGTGAAGAGGCTAGATGAAGCCTTAGCGTGTCTAGAACTGCAAAACCGTACAACAAGGTGTACCCGACCAATCCCCAAAATCACAAAACCACGCTCCCTCCAAGGGACACCCTCTCCCATCCCCGCCATCACTCCAATTCGCGTCTCTCATCTATACACGAAGTTCGGACATCACCGGCCCAGTCCATTTCACACTCCACTCATTGTCTGTTGACCGTCAATCTTCAGATATGAGAGAGACTGCTGCAACGAGGAGGTGGCATCCCGCACCGCAACGACCAAGGTTACCCTCCCCCACCCCCCACCCCTCCCCCCCCCCCCGCAGTGGGCAGGGAAGCAGCCTGTTCAGCAGACTCTCGACTCGAATTTTCCCGGTGTCTAAAAATTATGACAGGACACCAACCGTCATGTAACAGGGGATGACCACATCCCCTTATCCAAAGGCCACCACATCTATTTGGCCTACCATACTCCCCCGTGAGCAGTCAGGACATCACACCACAGACAGAACGTCATCACATACAGAACACAACTGCCCTCAAGGCTGGATATGTCAATTCGTCATTCCGCGTACATCACATACATACTCGGTTATACTCAGCGTAGCAGAGACATCCAACATCGGCAACAACACCATTTAGCAGCACCTACCGGTATTAATTAATTCCCGATAGAGACATAAAAATTCCCGCAAACTAAGAGGGATAGGCTCCTCGAAGGTTTGCGGGAACAGTCAGCAGTGGGCCCGCAAGGGTCCGGAGGCATGTAAAATCATTTTTATAGGGCTGAGGAGATACTGCAGGCCTCCGTGTCTAATGAAGGGTGAATTAACATCCTACTGTGGTACTGTCTAGTCGGCGCATGTTCGGGCTGCTGAGATTTTTGGTTCATCTGAGCTCAGTAAGTGGACATGCGTGGTATGTGGATGACAATCTACACCCAGGGCACACATCTCTGCAGACTTCTGGGGATGGTTTGTCAGAAATGCCCTGCAGGCAAGGCCGGGGAAAATGGGCAAAGTTCGTATTCTGGTACGGATCTGACCGTCGGTTGCCCCTGAGCGTGAGCTCATATGGTGATCGCTATCGACTGGGTCCCCGACCGGTCATCTTGATCACATCAGTTCATCAACCCGTTCCTGGTTATGAGTGGTCAAGATGGCTCAATGTACAGTCAGGCCATGGCAAGCATTCATATTGCGAGTCATGCCTCCTGTGATCAGAGAACATGAAAAGTGTTTCTTTGGGTAGCAGGAGGGTATGTGTGTGAGACGGTGTAATCTGTCACTTGCCGGACGGGTGGAACAGTCTGGCGCCCAGGTACCCGTGGGGTGGATGATCTGTCTAGTTCGATCTGCGCAGGGCCTCTCAGCTAAAATGACGTCAAAGTACTATTTTTGGCGCCCAGTACTGTGTTCGCTCGGCTCGGGAGTTGTCAGTGTCCATCTTGACTCTGTCCCGGATTATGTCCCCCTAACTTGGACAGATCTTTATCTCAGGCATGTACGGAGAGGTACCTAGCCTAGGCTGCATCCTGTGTGCGTAACTGGGCGTCCGTCCGGTGTGGCGGGGACAGGGAACCACACCGGGAAGGCCAAAGGGTACAAGTGACAGTTCCACCCGCACAAGATGTGGGAGAAATAATATCTCCCGCAAACCCCCACCTCCCGCAATAACAATAGACTTGGCGTTCACCCGCGTGGAAAAAACTGGAATGCACCCACTTCGCTTTTAACATTGGCATCATACAGCAGCCCGGACATCCCTACAACAACCTTATCATCAACAAACAACAGCCGACAAATCTCCAACACACACCTTCTTATCCAGTTACGGGAGCACTACAGCCATCTACAGTACGCGTCATGGGAGGAACGTTTGTCCAACGTTCCTCCCCTTCCCTTTTCCCTGACGTCATACGGAAACAGCCGAAATCTACCTACTTCATCTACACATGATAACAGTCAATATTATTAAGAGAGCAAGATGCCCGCATTGTCGTCAGTCACGAGTAGGATTTTACAACCGAAAAATTGAATTCGATAATGGATTGATCAAAGTTACGACAGCATCTGACAGGGTATCTGTGCGCTAAAGTAACTCTGTCCCACCCACAGCCTCGGCCATTACAGAGTGAAATACCCTCAAGATTCGATAAAGTTGACATCACGCTGCCTCTCCCCCCCCCCCTCATTCCCGCATCTGGTGGCCATAAAAAAGTCACCTTCACCACAGCGTATCATCCACAGATAACCAGCCATGCGTATCAGATTCAAATCACCAACATGTCAGAAACATAGACACTCAAGTTGACTGTATTCACAATCTCCAAACGACGGCATTGTAAATTGTAATACTGTGGCACCCACCTCCGAGTTGTACTGTAATTTAACCATTATTAAATGGTATTAATGTGTCTGGTCTAGGCCGGGACGGAGCTAGTTCTACCCATTGAGGAGAATGCTTGGCAGCCCTCCTGCTCGGAAAACGCAGCTATCGTGTCGGGATCAGTAACATTGATCTACCGCCTGAATAGATCTGTTTAAACCACACATCAAATTACTTACAAATTTTCTGTTATATTTTTGATTAAGAACACAACTGCTCTACCGTGCTACAAATCATTAGCACACGGGCCGGTAAAGCGGCATCAAAAATCTAACAGTATAATTACAAGGAGAATTTCAAAAAATTATCTTCCCTGCGTTCCAGTCCATAATCAACACAGACTGAGAACTACCTATTACAGACATATACCAAGACGCATGTTTAAACACTCGCGCAAATAAGGGACATTATATTATAAAGATTCATGATATAACATCATAACAGTGTGTTGGTCATTGCCATAAAAAGCACATATGTTTCCAATCAACCACATGCTTTTAGGAGCCACGTGACATTTACTCCTATTTCCAGTAAATTGGATCAAACGCTTTATACACAAGAGCCACCCAAATACGCGACTACCACAGCGTGATGGAGGAGTGGCGAGGGTGAGTCGGGGGTAATTACCACTGATGTCACCAGGCTCTCACACACCCCATTGGGCGCTCCAGCCTAAAATTAAAACAGGCAAGTTTATAAGCATCCAATCTGAAAAACCGCCTCATGCTAATTAAAAGGTGAGGCTCCTCAAAGAAAAAGTAGTACATCGTTTTTATGTTGGTCGGAGGCTGTTAAATGTGCTAAATTAAGACAAAGGTAATGAGCCATTCCTCCTATAATTAATCCCTTGACGTCTAGAGTGGGAAAGAGAAACTTCCCTTATAGGTCTGTTAAAACTTCCAGGTGTGGTCATCCGCCGCCTATGACATCACCAAATAGTAGAAAAGGAGGAAGCACGCTCTGAAACTTCGTCTTCCCATCAAAACTCGACACCAGGGAAGAACAGATAGCATTAGGCTTCTTTCGTGTCGAAAACCAAATTCTGCTGTTTTTATTATTAGTTCATTATTATACTTGGGCAGGAAAGTTAACAAGATGAAGAGAGGGCATTAGATTTTGAATAAGGTTCCCGTAGCCACCTACCATGTGGGAACGATATGTCACTCCTCGAAGATTTAGCGTTGTCGGATTCGTCTGAAGAAGAATCAGTACCAGTTTCAAAACGATTCCCGTGCAGCTCGTTATTAGCTAGCGGAGAACCCTGTACCAGAACTTTTAAGAGAAAATCCGACCATACACTTCATGTTAACAAGGATCAACTCCTCCAGACAGCCTTCTGCGTGATGTGTCAGTATCTCTATACTGCTACTCACTACGGAGTGACCCATGTGCTCCGTCATCATCACCATGTGTTAGAAGTGACATTAGTTCCCGGGGAAGAGAACGAGGATCGTGCTGTTTTAGCCATGCGTTCCAACTCTCGGTTTCCAGTCAAAGTTCTCCCGACCGAGAAGATGGCCCACACGAAAAATACTACCGGTAGATATCCTCGTCGTCCTCCCACGGCTATCATGAGCAACATACCGGCAGCAAGACGTGAAATCCTACCCGCAGCCACGTCAGGGAGCGCTATGCCACTACCAGTCACCACATCTACAATGGTCCTGAAGCAGAGCAAGAAGCGTAAGTCCTCCGCAGAATCCAGTCCAGCAGCACCCGCATCAGTAATCAGCCATCAAACTACAGCCACTACACCCGCACCCGTAGTGTCTGAAGCAATTTCAGCCAGTCAGCCGATATCGGTAGTCATCATGACACCTGCGGGAATGGAAATTCCAAGTTACCTGCAGTCACCATCTCCTCCGGACCTGACCATAGATGAGGGACCAGGACCGTCGCAGCCTGCGTCGATTAGCATTACTCCAACTCGTGTTATCCAGCATCCGCCTCCTAGCCTTTCTGATCCAGCCATCAGGAAGGGAACCACACCGGAACGACCATATGCGGGAAAGAGACGTATTGCTCACACGCAGGACATTCAGCCCATACTCAATGTTACCGCAAATCGTCTGTTGAAATATGCTAAGTCTCGGAAGATGTCATCTTCTGCTGTATCCGCTCCCACATCATTGCCTCAGCCTATGATTCAGCTCACCGACATCACCATGACAGCCAACACAGCCACAACAACGACAACAGCATCGACCGCCTTGACAACCACTAGCACCACCGCTGCCTTACGGACAAATATTTTAGCACCCGCAGTGACTGTGAGAGACATTATAGATGCTCATATTTCCACCACCATCACTTCAGACATTTCCGACAGTGCCAGTGATAATGAACGCATCTCAGCATTAATAGTGCATCCACCGCGACCAACCACCGTCAGTCGCGGGACCCAGACTCAGTGGGAAAATTTTGCAGCAGAGGTGTGATCATTTGTGATACAGCAGAACATCAGTGGTGCGATTCATGGAAGCATATTAATTATTAATTTATTTTTGAAATACTTTTCTTTTTATTATATATACTAGATCAATTGAATCCCGTCCCTAGGATGTCTACGGTTATCCGACGCAGCCACACACTTCAGTGCCCAGCTGTGTCCCACACAAAATGAGCACTGCGGACTCCGGTGTTGTAAGAACGTCGTGTGCGACGTAAAGAATACAACAACCTGCAGTGCAATAATGTCATAATCCCGCCATGCAGTCTCATCTATGCTGGGGCTGCCTGATAAAATAACTTTTGAGTTATTATTATTATGTTATATTTTTCTTACTATTTTTCTTCCTGTCTTAGATGTCAGGATGGCTATGGGGTCAGTGAGAGCTGCCCGTTGCGGACCCATTATAACTGGCCGCAAATATATTTTTAATCAAAGATACGTGTTGCATACCCCTTTATTTACCCGGGGTGTGCAAGTAATTCAGAGGTAATATACTAGATACCCCGTAAGGGTATGTTACGTGGAAATCATATATTTTATATATGCATATATATTTTATATTATTATATATTTAAACTTAAATTGTGGTACGTTGGAGCTTGGATGTTCTCTGAGGAGATAATAATTATCTGCACCCAAAGAGAACACCCATGCGAGCTATTGTTTAGTATCATTGACTAAATAAAGTTGCAGCACGCACCAACATTTTTTTTTAAAAAGAAAAAGAAAAGGCTTGGAAAAAGAATTCCAGGTCAAAAATTGAAAACTAAAAGTATGCCTCCCCTCTCCTCTTTGGCACCTCTATGTGCTCTGTCTCTTGAATATGCGTCTATGCGTCACTATTCCTCTCTGGCCACGCGCCTACCCGGGAAGTCTATAATTCCCACCTGGCATACGTACGTGCGTCGATCCGCAATGTGCGATCATTTGCCATTGATGTCAAACTAGGAGGGGGTGGTGTAGTTCGGATCGACCGGGCTGGTAGCGGCCGTGCCAGCCAAGCTGGGTACGCGCCGCCCATCCTGGATTCGTTCCCTGAACACGCCCCCCTGGGTAGAGCCATAAGTGTATATAGGCCCATGAGAGAGATCGCGTTATAAAAACGACTAAGTGCTTAGATGCTATTTTTGACAGAGCACGTAGTTTACGACCAAGATGGGATGACGCATTTAGTGTACCGAGATGGTACCATGTAATCCTTTTTAATTACCTGTTCCCGCCGAATCTGGCATTGATCAAGACCAGAATTCGACGGGCTTTCCAAATCTGTAAACCATTTTAAAATCGGTTAAGAAGTGCTGAGTTATCCACGGAAAACCCCTTTTGATTATCTTCAAAATATTGGCGCGACGTCATAACCACGTGGATGCAGAACTTCTAGAATGTTCTAGAACATTCGACTGCGTTATTATTAGCTACGCGCTGATTGGCTGTTGCTCAACCGATGATTGGTTGGAGTCTGCGCCTGTGACATCACGAGTAGTATAAAAGGAGACGAGATCCAGAGTTCGAGAGCATCCTCGGCCAGGGGCCGAATAGGTTGGACCTGCACCAGCTACTATCGTCTCGACAGGCAATACGCAAATCACTTCGCTTTCTGTCGATTTTTCTCCCGTAGCTAGCAGTTATCCAACCCACCGCACTAAAGTGATTTTGTAACTCCCGTTACTTGCGGGGGCATTTTGGAACTTTTTAGTTATTGTTCACGAATATATCAAGAGCCACTTCGGAACATGAACTTGCGGTGAGGCCTTTCCAGCCTGAAAATGTGTTTCTACATATGTAGAGGCAGCGATGCTCTTTGGTGGATGATTCACCAAAACGTGGTTATTTAACCATCCCCCGCACTGATGTCGTGCAGGTTCATCTAAACTTTTCGACCGCAGCAAGTAAACTTTGCCCGGTACGTCTTCAGAGCGGGCTGATGTACCCTGCACCATTAAGCTTAGTTTTGTATCTTCATCTGTATCTAACAGCCCCAGTTTGTGATTGGGTTGTTGTCAACTTCCATCCGCTTATGATCATGTCGATAGTCACTTACAGGACTGGCGGTATGATCAGCGAACGAAAAGAAGAAAGAAGAAGACTAAAAGGTACCGTGACGGTCTTATGACCGCTAGTTATAATTTCTGTATATGTTTATAGTTATTCTCATTTTCTGTAAGGTGTTTTCACTAACCGCACCGTAATAGGTTCTTTAACCTGTACTAAAGATATATATTGATCATTTCATACAGTATTAATTGTTCTGGTTAGTTTATATATGGCCAGTGGCCATCAGTTCATATGTTTTGTTTAATTGTAGAAAATATAGGACTGCAGTGCACGTAGGAAACACTATACAGCGACATTTATATATGCAGCACTTTCTCCCGCCACCAACAATTTTTCACTGAGGTCGCTGTCTGTGCTATAACTCTGTTTAGCCTGGCATGCTACCAACTAAAACCTTTTCTATTCAGCTCGATAGGATAGGTTTAATATGATTAGAGATAATTTCTTCATTAGGAAATCTGTAGTGTACGCCTCTCTCCCGGTAGTTGCGATAATTTAGACCCGCACTCCGGCAAGATTGTGTATGAGTGGCGAAAATACCCAAAGGGCCTCATATTTCTAAGATATTGTCTCTCTTCATGTTCCACTAAGCCTTGTGGCTTCTTAATTGTTTGGATGTCCCTATCCGCACCATGTGCTGATCCGACCCTGGGAAACTGTTGGGGTTTCCGAGCGGTGATGGCCAAGGTGTGGTATCGCATACATTCCCTCTGTATCCTTGGATACTTAGTAGTTAGCACTTCTGCCAATGTAGGAAAGCATTGCGCAAACATATCTTAATTATTATTTTCTTTTATCTGCTGAACAATCCTCCCGCACCGCAGTGCAAAGCTGGGCAACTTGTATTTAAACCTAACGACAGGTTAAACGGTTAGTTCCATAGGACCTGGTGACAGGCGAGATGCGCATCCCTACCGAATTCCATATGAATATCTGGGCATGATATTCAGATCTGCCACGCCCTCACGGGAAGGACATTTACGATGGGTATTCGTCTCTCTTACCCCCACCATAACGATAGATCAGTTGCCTAAAAATGCTTTTGTGAAAAATAACCAGTGTCTTGTAATGTTTTATGTGGTTACGGAGCGAGATGTCCAGATTCTTACTAAGTAACATGTATGAGCGCTGTCTTCAGTATTGATGTCTTAGGGCATCCGTTCTCAATGACAGCCATATCTAACAGCTAGGTAGACACCCGCCATTTGCGGCCTAAAATAGTTCTTGTCTCTAAAAACTAAAAGATAGCTAAGCATAGAAGAAGGCCCGCATAAATAAAGCGGAAACTACTAATTCAGCATACTAAGAATTACATAAGACGGTGATGTGGGAATCCTTCAGGAATCGTTTGTCCCATCTTCACATAAAACAGCACGCAACTTCATAGTCATAATCTCACTAGGTACGGTCTTTTCTTTTCAGCATTTTGGTTAAATATTAGAGTGGGCCCGTTTTTGCCTACTACTCTTCTCCCGCTTTAAGCAGTGGCAACATTTTCCCATGACTGAGGCCCGCGCGAGGCACTTGCCTCTCGCAAGGATTCAGCGACGACGGTCCACGCGAGGATAATACTCCTCAACCAAACTAGCACTAGGAGTAGTGTCCGCGTGAGGCACATGATTTTTCATCACTACAGAGATAATTTTCTTTCCTTTCAGCTTAGAGGTATAATAGCTTATATTAAGTTAATTCTCGTATACGGGAGCCTCCCTTGCGGGGATACCTCTGCGGACCTACGAGTCTGTGTGGTATCTCCGGGAGCCCCACGTTTAAAAATTCATCCGGCTGTCTCTTTGTCTTGTATTTTCGTATGCTCATCATTTTTATCTAGCATACTTGACAGTCTGTTTAGGTAAAATTATTGTATAGACTTAGTTTAATTAGGTCACCAAAATCAAATCTTGTAAGTCCATAGATCACAAAATTGCTATGGACAGGCATTCTGGTGACACAAACTCTTGGGATGAGACCATTGTGTTTAATGTTCGCGACGATGGTCGCACGGCCCCACCGGAATGATTGAGTTCCACCGGCTTTAGGAGCCGGTCTTTGTTACCTGAAGGGCAGTATCGTATAGGATCCGTCACCTCGAGACCGGAAGCTAACCAGCGTCATCATTCGTCATGCACTTGCGGCACGGCGAGTCGACATCATACACTGGAATGGCCCGACACTACCCCGTGAGCTACATTAGTTATTCCTTAGGGGATCGCATTTTTCTTATTTAAATAGTCAGGGTTATCATACATAAATGTTATTTGCGATAGATCACAAAGAATAACTTTGAAAACTTTAAAATATGTTACAGGCGAGCGCTAAAATAGGTGTCAATCTTACATATCAGCTATCATCTTCGTCTCTTTCAGTCGCACAAAGCTTGAATTGATATGGTTTAACAATAACGTGTCCAATATCATTTGCACAGATGTCCTCGTAGTCGATTTTAGTGTAATGAGATGTCCGGGAAACGCCCATCTCGGCTAAACAAGAACTTGAAGCAGAGCTTGTTTTATGCTCCGCTACTTTATTAGACGCCATTTTCTCCTGATCGCAAAACACGTAATGTGAAACCACGTGATTAAAAAAAAAAATCACGCGATGACGTCACATCGTGATATTTTTTTTAGCATGTCACAAATAGTCAATTTTAAACTCGAGTTTGTGAAAATTTGTCAAATCGTTTAAAAATTTAAAAAAATGTTAACAATTTTAGTTTTTGACGGTTTTCATCGAAATCCAGTTTGTGTTATCCTTTAAAGAAAAAACAAAATTGTAGGTACAATTTATAAATCACCTAAAGGCGATAAAGAACGTCTTATTGAACTATTAGGAAAAACTTTAGCAACTATTCAAAAGGAAAACAAAACTGTCTACCTCATGGGTGACTACAATATTGACCTGATGAGACAAACTTGCTTTCATACACAAAACTTTATAAACTTACTAAATGCTCATTCATTCTACCCAACCATTACAAAACCGACTAGAATAGGTGATGTTTCGGCCACAATTATTGATAATATATTCATCAATAACATTAACTTCAGTCATAAATCGGAGGTAGGAATTCTCGTTACTGACACATCAGACCACCTACCTATTTTTCTTTTCGAAAGACAGCTGACCTGCACAAAGCCATTCAAATATGAAAAAATTAAATGCAGAGAAATAAATCAGTTCAATATTGAACAATTTAAAAAACACATGTCTGAGGTGGATTAGCATGCAGTCACAGACATACAGTGCTGCGAAAATGCCTACACCAAGTTCCACGAAATTTGCACACATATCTTCGAAAACAGCTTTTCCATGAAAGAAAAGAAGAAATTTAAACACAAACCGACTAAACCATGTTCTGGACTGATAGCTGCCTGTCATAAAAAACAAAAACTTTATTTGACGTTTATCAAATGTCAAACAAAGCATAATGAACAGAAATTCAAGAAATACAGAAACAAGTTGGACCAAATAATCAAAACAGCAAAAAAACCATACTACCATAACAAATTTGAACTGTGCAAGAATGACATAAATGAAACATGGAAAATAATTAAATCACTTTTGAATAAAAATAACCGCAAAGCGCAACAAACACAATTTCTTTATAATAACAAGATAATAACTGATGATTTAGAAATTGCAACAGGATTCAATGACTATTTTGTTAATATAGGTCCAACACTTTCAGATAAAATCAAATCAACATCCTCTAATAAATATAGTGATTATCTCACAGGCGACTATCAATCCTCTTTTTTCGCTAACCCGGTCACAAATGAAGAAACTTTTAGCATTCTTAACAAACTAAACCCTACAAAAAGTGCTGGCTTGGATGGTTTCAAGTGGAGTATTTTCAAACACTGCACGCTAGCGCTACTAATACCTCTTAACCACATCTGTAACTTATCTTTCACTCAAGGCATATTTCCATCAAAATTAAAAGCAGCATGAGTAACACCTATACACAAAGCAAAGGATTCATCTAACTTCACAAACTATAGACCTGTCTCAATACTTCCACTTTTCTCCAAATTAATGGAACGACTTATGTACAATCGGCTTATCAGCTACTTAGATAAAAAGTCAATCCTCTATACACCACAATACGGATTCCGTGAAAAACATTCAACAATGCTAGCACTAATTGAAATGACATAAAAAATAATAGACTCAATTGAAAAGAAAAAGCACATAATAGGCATCTTTTTGGACCTTTCAAAAGCTTTCGACACTATCAATCATAAAATCCTACTAGAAATACTTGCCTATTACGGAATCCGAGGAAGTGCACTCATCTGGTTTGATAGCTATCTAAGTGACAGAACACAACGTGTGCAATTCAATGCAACTTGCTCTGAAAATAGGAGACTAACTTGCGGTGTCCCTCAGGGGTCCATCCTTGGCCCTCTGCGGTTCCTCTTGTATATGAACGATCTGCCTAACATATGCAAACATATGTCACTAATACTATTTGCTATTGACACCAATGCCTTTTGCTCTGACGAAGACATAGCTACATTATATAAAAACATAAATAAGGAAATGGAAGAAATTACTAACTGATTATCACTAAATAAATTATCACTAAATGTGGATAAAACTAACTATATTTTATTTTCAAAACCTAGAGAATTAATAAATAAAGAGGTTCCAAAATTGTACATTAGCAATAAGGAAATTGAAGAGGACCCTTATGCAAAGTTCCTAGGAGTATATTTAGATAAAAACTTGACCTGGGCCAAACAAATCGAAACAGTTACTGCAAAAAGTAGCAAGAGGAATAGGTGTCATTCAAAGACTAAACCATATATGACACAGGCCACGGTTAAAACACTGTACAGCACCTTGATCCTCCCGCACCTGGCTTACTGCAATGCTGTTTGGACTAACACCTACAAAAACAGAATATCCAAAATTCAAAGTCTCCAAAAAAAGATCATCAAACTATTTTCTAGGCCAGCAGAGGGCCAAAACATGTTCAAAGCAGAAAAATTACTTAAGCTCACCGACACAGGAAAATCTCAAATGCTAACTATTGTCAAAGACTTCCTCCACGACACTTTACCCAAATCAATAGCCCCCATCTTTATAAACAATATTAACTTCCACCAACATAACACTAGAACCAGACATAAACTACATGAGCAATACACACGGGCAGACATAGGAAAACACCGAATATCATTTGCAGCCACTAAACTGTGGAACAACACAAAACAGGAAACACGTGAGAAAATTCTATCAACAAAATTGTGCAAGAAAACAATAAAAAAACTACTTGATTAACACATACTAGTATTATCTAATTCATGCAGTACAGCTAAAAAATGGCCCGAATCGTCTACAAAACAAGGTAAACAATGCTGTTTTATACTCGTGCATAATTGGATCCTAAGACATCGCTGTCCTATCGGTACAAATGATTTTATAGTATTTGACAGAAAATTTATTCTATCTATATAACATGCTTCTTTTCTTGTTTTGAAAAAACTATTGACCTGCTACTAATACTGATGCTACTTCTGCTACTTCTGCTGCTACTACTGCTACTAGCACTACTACTACTACTACTACTACTACTACTACTACTACTACTACTACTACTACTACTACTACTAGAATTATGACTAGATGATTCCACTTGCTATTATATCCAATAATAATTTCAATTACCATAGTAACAAACTACAGGACGAACAGGCGAATGAGCACCCCTCCCCTCAATCCCCCTTCCCTTGTTCAAGGATGCTCCCCATTAGCCAGCATCCTGTAAACAGTATATCATCATTAAAAGTAAAAGTACCCTCCCCAAAAAATATATAAATGTTTATTGTTGTATCTATAATCATAGACATCCATTTATATTATTGAACTTGACTATGTTCTGTGCTTGTCTGTTACGTAACTGTCTTGTCCTTATTTACTACTCATATGTATCGCAAAATAATAATAATAATAATAATAATAATAATAATAATAATAATAATAATAATAGTAATAATAATAATAATAAAAATAATAATCCAAGTGACTAACTCTTTCACACACCCAGCTGTTACAGTATTATATGTTGGTTCGCGGACTGAGAGAGGCCCACTCCTGGAGTTTTTCTTTCCACTGTAATGACTGACTAGATAATTGAACCAGTGGTGAACTCTGCTGGGGGGTGTGGGGGTGTGTGGGTGGGGGGGGGGGGTATGTGTGGGAGGGTGCTGGGTGTGTGGGGAGGGGTGGTCTCCTCTTGACCTGCGAAATGACATATTTCCTTTTTGAAATTTAAACTGTTTACGTGGATCAAGGGTCAAAAGGGTTAATCATCATCATCATCGTCTCAGGACATAAGCCGTTGGCTTTTTATTGTCCCGGCAGTATCACTTTATAAATTAATGCAAATGCTTAAAGAGAGGAGTGGTATCATCAGTAATTATATGTTCCCGTCTATGTAATTCACAAATTTGTACAAATTCCACTGGCGCGGATTCCGCAAACAGTCATTTAATTTAGACTTCATTTAGCTACTATGTACAATATGTGGAGACATCCGTACCCATATACACATTATACCCACATGCGTACGTACACACATACCCACATATATACTTATATATATACATACATACATACATGTATATACCTACATACAGATACATATACATATACATAAAAAGCCTAGGATTGATTGTGACAGATGCATCCACAGATAGTCCCATATGAATCGTCAGTGTGTCAGTATATCAGACATGTGAAAGCTGGTCGGCCAATCCTTGACTTTTAGTCTTGGTGCGGTGGTCCAGTGGAAAGATGCCTGGTTGCTGATGCTATGCGGAGTTGCAGGATGGCGGTTCGATCCCCCGACCGGGAGATGGTGATCAACAAATTAAACTAACGGGTGCAGCACTGTCGGCTAAGTTAGCACATGGAAATTGAAGCCGCACGTTGCCAGTGCGTCAATAAAAAAATAAAAATACATATACTGCCAGAGCCGTGCTGGAGTCAGAGTACAATAGGCGTAAAAGCCTAGGATTGATTGTGACAGATGCATCCACAGATAGTCCCATATGAATCGTCAGTGTGTCAGTATATCAGACATGTGAAAGCTGGTCGGCCAATCCTTGACTTGTAGTCTTGGTGCGGTGGTCCAGTGGAAAGATGCCTGGTTGCTGATGCTATGCGGAGTTGCAGGATGGCGGTTTGATCCCCCGACCGGGAGATGGTGATCAACAAATTAAACTAACGGGTGCAGCACTGTCGGCTAAGTTAGCACATGGAAATTGAAGCCGCACGTTGCCAGTGCGTCAATAAAAAAATAAAAATACATACATACATGTATATACCTACATACAGATACATATACATATACATACATATACACACATCACATACATGTACACATATACAAAATACGCACGCACGCACGCACGCACGCGGACTGGCGCGGTTACCACACTTAATAAGGAAGTAGTAAATGTAATGTCTGAATTTATAATTGTTTGTGTAAGTACTGTCTTGTCTAATTTATATATAACAATAGGCACTGCCTTAGGCGGACAACCTGGTATGATTCGTGAATACGTTTATCTTGGAATTATTGAATAAATAATCTTGAATTTTGAATCTTGAATCTTGAATATTTAAAAATAGCCTCCCCCACCACACCCTTTTTAGCCACCAATCTCTAGGTGCAAAACAACCCACTCGATGGGGCGAATCGACCCGGTGCGAAAAGACTTGCGGCGAACTGCCTCCGCCGCGAAACGACCTGTTTACCGATAGGGCGATGCTCCTGCAGTTACACTCTGCAAGTGCAAAAAGCCATTGGGCGTATCGCTGGCCAATCAGCGTCTTGACTCCCAGGATTATCATGATATCAAAAAAGAATCGAATAAAACTGCATCGTCATTCTTGTATTCAAGTAAAAGAGAAGCATGTATCATCATTATCACTGTTTATTCAGAAAGTGTAGACCACAACGCGTACAGTTGTGACAGTTTAATATTGTTCAGAGTATTCTTATTTTGAGGTAAGTTTATAATTTATTTACAGCACACACCCTCCAAAATAAGCATTCGTATCTCGCTAGATCGTCGATTCGAGAAAAGTATTCTCGTGGAAGCCACGCCTCTATTTTTAGATTGCAAAATAAGGTGTCTCGGAGTTACGGCGTTGCAAGAATTATGGGCATTGTCAAAGGTTAAAGCGCATAAACAAATCTCGCGAGTCTATGCTGTTATTGATTCGTCCTACGCTACTTATTTTCCTCCTCATATTACGTATTTTCCTCCTTATATAGATCTGCATGTTTTATGACGTTCTTATGTGTCAAATTCATAGTGACCGCTTGCTGTGGAATCATATCAGCAGAATTAGAAAATCAAACACTATTTACCTAACTGGAGGCTGAAAACAACGCGTTCAAGCGCGTTCGCCCCGGTGCCAATTTGATTTGATTTGATTTTATTCTCTTGGTAAATATTACAAATTACAATATGATAACACGGAGTCCACTGGAGTCTGTGCCTATTAGCGTGTGGACCCCTGACATAGAATAACATACAAATTACACATGATTTGACATAAGTAGACATAACGCATTATGACAATATATTATACATAACTACAGACAAATAATATAGGATTTGACATAAAAAAAGAAGAGAAAAAAAAAGACAAGTCACAAGACATTTGGCAAACATGGTTCACTTGTTTTTGATTGTTTTTCATACTGTGGGTAACATATTTGGAATGGGCTAGGGGATGAATGTGGTTGGGGGGAGGGGGCTGGAGTTCATCCTCCGGTCCATCGGGCATGGGAGCACTCCAGTGTCTCTTCGTCCAGTGATAATTCGTCAGGGTCTGAGGATGAGGAGGCTGAAGAGGATAGGTTGTTGCGGCCTGAGACACCGCAGGTGGAGCGCATGGAGGTCAAATTCTGTCCTGGACGGAACCGCCCTCCATTTGTCTGGTTTGCCGCAAGCCATGGCAGCCGCTCAGCCCGTAGTTGAGGCCACGCCGGTACTGGGCACCCGTCCAACTGCTGGTTGGTTTGCCACCAACCGACACAGTGACGGGTGTTGCTAACCAGGCATGGTATTCACCTATCTCGCCTGGTCCAGTGGCCATTGGCACCTGTGTATGGCCACGGTTCCGTAACCGCTACGGGCCTGCACGGTTTTCCGAGGTTTTCCGTGCAGGCCTACTCCATGGAACAATGTGTTTCATAGGGTGATGGCGGAACCACACGGTACTGGTGTTGTTGGCTATCCAGCAGTGGCTCCTTGCCGGCAGGCCGCTGCTGGGGTGTCTTCCTCATAGGTGGACTGGTCCGATGCTCTGCCTTGACTAGCCAGGGTGGACCCATCCGTGGTCTCGGCCACGGCTGAGGAAGACATGCCCCATCCGTCAGTGACATCCATTTGGATGGGGTCTTGCTCGCGGCTCGGATCAAGTCCATTGGACTGGATCCAAAGTTCAAGGAGTTTGACATTATGCCATACTGCACATTCTTAGCAGGCAGTCACTCAGGGAATGGCAGGTAGCCAGCTAGAGCAGGACAGACAGGCAGGTGGGGAGGACAGGCAGGCAGACAGCCAGGGCATGACAGGCATCAGGTAGCCAGAGCAGGGCAGGTCAGGGCAGATAATCAGGCAGTTCTCAAGGCCAGCTGGCAATCAGGTAGCCAGGGCAGGTCAGACAGGCCATCAGGCAGCCAGGGTGGCAGGCTGGTAGCCCACCCAGTTGGTTGATCAGTCGGTCGGTTGACCAGGCAGTTGGTCAATCGGCCTGTCACTCACCCACCCACCCTTCCACTGGGTGGATGGGTGGCTGCTGCCCTGGCTGATTGGCTGCCCTGGTTGTTTGATGGCCTGCTTGCCTGGCTGCCTGATTTTCTGATTGACTGCTTGCCTTGAGCACTGCCTGGTTGCTTGCCCTGCCCTGCACTGGTACATCTCTTCAACAGAAATACAACCACCTACCCAGGTGCTTTACCGAGGTGATATAAATACATTCATCTGCACAAAACTGGATTCTATTTTGAGAACAATTCGGTTTGTCAATTCACCCACCCACCCAGTCAGTCGGTCGGTTGACCAGCCAGTGGGTCAATCGGCCTGTCACTCAAGGAAATAGTTTATCAGTCACTCACTGAGTGAGTGAGTGAGTGAGTTTGTCTGTTGGTCAGACTGTTGGTCATGAAGTATGTCATGTACTCTGTCGGTTGGTCGATCACTCACTCATGCAGTTAGTTGGTATCCAACCCTCCCCATATACGATGCTAGGGCTACACCACTGCAACCGTGCATATAGATACTTAATGGATTCGCAGAACGATTGAACCGCTGGCTGCAATTGAATTGAATCCAACTATTGATTGATTAACCGTCGACGCTGCTAATTATAAATAAATAATAGTTACAAACGGGCCATTCCGTGTCAAGACAACCGATGGGTGTTGCATGGCCAATTCAGATTTCCAAGATTCCTTGTGTAGTGTTACAGTAGTGTTTTAGGAAATCCTGCACAATTTCACTACCCAAATCCCAATATTTTTGGAGATATGAACGCTAGAACAGCAAGGGGATCCCCCACATGTGACACAATTGTCATTTTGTAGCATTTTCAAGGCTTTGCAAATTCTTAACCTGACATCCAATTCCAGTAGAACTTTCAGTGCTTGGTCGCATGTAGGTACCATCTTGAAATATGCAGGCCATAATAATGTTTGTGCTCGTGTTGGTAACCTTGATAACATTAAAAATTAAAATTTATTCAGTGACAAATTTTCAGACCCACTTGTGATTACAATTATGTTAAAACTATTAGAGTTACAAACTTAATACTTGATGGGTCAATTACATATTTATTTATTAGTTTATACATAAAAGAAAAAATATGTGGTTCTTAACATTTTTTAAATATAGGCCCTTGAAATTGGCCCAACCTGAAAATGATCCCATATTCAACTGTCAGGATGACCATGTGGGATAAGGTGGAAGAAACTTGTGCTTTACAGACAATAAAGCATTAGGTGTGCTCTACAACATACAAAATTTTATTCTCTTCCATTCTTCCATCAAATTTTTTGGGACCAAATGGTGTATTTTTGACATTTGTGAGTATATTTTTATGATATTACGGTACATGTTGATTATGTATGTATATCAATTAATTTTTCCTGTCTGAAAGTGTCAGTCACAGTAATGTGAACAAATAATATTGTTATCCCCACATTAAAAAAATGTTATGGATATTGAAATCTCATCCATCTGTCTGTCCATCCATCTGTCTGTCACGCTATCTCCTGGATGGACAGACAGATGGAGGAGATTACAATATCCATAACATTTTTAGCTCACCTGGCCTGTAAGGCCAAGTGAGCTTATGTCGTGGCGACCGTCCGTCATCCGTCCGTCCATCCGTCAACTTTTCCTTTAAACGACTTCTCAAGAACGGCTGTGCCAATTTCAATTATATTTGGCAGGAAGCATCCTTAGGGCATATGGATCCAAGTTTGTTCAAAAGAAACGGATCGGCCAATTAGGCCGGTGGCCGTCTTGGATTTTGGCCGATTTTTAGAACCGTCTTTAAAAATCTTCTCCGAAGCCGCTTGAGGGATTGAAGGAAACCTCATGAAATATAATCTCGGGCAAGAGCTCAACCAAATTTGTTCAAGGGGACTTAATTGGTCAAATAGTTCGGTGGCCATCTTGGTGTACCTAGTTTTAACGAAAATAACTTCTCCAGAACCGCTGAAGGGATCAGGCCAAAATTTGGCAGATATGATTAGGGACTCCGTCACAAAACATGGCCGCCGTGGGCCAATCGAAATATAGCATGTTTGGCAGCCATATTGAATTTTTTTATTTGATGGATTTTGAGGCCGAAATTGGTTTTATGTAGGTTTTTGGGTATTCTGATCTCAAATTTGCAATTTTAGAAACTGTCGGATAAACTGTTTGGTCGCCATCTTTGGATCATTTTCCCGCCAAAAGCTCCCATACTAAAGTAATGTGAAATTTAAAATATCTTCTCGAGAACTGCTGGGGCGATTTCAATTATATTTGGCATGAAGCATCCTTAAGGCATAGAGATTCAAGTTTGTTCAAACGAACCCGATTGGCCAATTTGGTGGGTGACCATCTTGGATTTCGGCCGATTTTTAGAAATGTTTTTAAAAATCTTCCCAAACCCTTTAAGGGATCGATTTAATACTCACGAAATATGATCTAGGGTAAGCGCTGAATCAAGTTTGTTCAAGGGAACTTGATTGACCAAATGGTTCAACGGCCATCTTGGATGACCTAGTTTTCACAAAAACAACTTCCCCAGAACCGCTGAAGCGATCAGGCTGAAATTTGTGATATATAATTAGCAACAAAGGGCAATTAAGAGACGTTGATTCGTAAAAAAAATGGGCGCGGTGGACCAATCAATATATAGTGTGTTTGGCAGCCATGTTGGATTTTTGTATTTGATGGATTTTGAGGCCGAAATTGGTTTTGTATATGTTTTTGGCTATTCTGATCTCGAATCTGTCGGATAAACGGTTTGGCGGCCATCTTGGATCATTTTCTCGCCAAAAGCTCACATACTAAAGCAATGGGAAATTAAAAATATCTTCTCGAGAACTGCTGGGCCGATTTCAATTATATTTGGCAGGAGTCATCTTTAGAGCATAAGGATCCAAGTTTGTTCAAATGAACCCGATCGGCCAATTTTCCCTGTGGCCATTTTGGATTTCGGCCAATTTCAGGAAATGTCTTTGAAAATCTCCGAAACCACTTGTGGATTCTTGATATAGGCCAAGAGATAAGCCAAGTTTGTTCAAGAGGACTTGATTGACCAAATGGTTCAACGACCATCTTGGATGACCTGGTTTTCACGAAAATGACTCCTCCAGAACCGCTGAAGGGATCAGGCCAACATTTGGGCCATTAAAATTTGTTCAATGGAAGTTGATCCATCAAAAAAACATGGGTGCCGTGGGGCAATCAAAATGTAGTGTTTGGCGGCCATATTGCACTTGCAAAAATGTCCACAAACGCATTTAAAAGACTGCTAAACCACCCAGCAACAATTTTGACACAAATTGATGGTGCTCCAGGTGAGCGACACAGGCCCCTTTTAAATGTGGGGATAACAATATTATTTGTTCACATTGCTAACTGACACTTTCAGACAGGAAATATTAACTGATATACATACATAATTACTGGACACAACCACACCCGGACAAAATCCCACCTGGACAAAATCCCACCGGACATAATCACACCCGAACAAAATCACACCGGATAAAATCACACCCAGACATAATCACACTGGACATAATCACAGTGAATAGATTCACACCAGTATTTCATGCCCATTCCCATTATGGACAACCAGCTTCTTCAATCAATACTCACCATTCTATTACTTCTGATAACAAGCTATCCTGATAGCTGGCTCTAAGAATCTAGACTTAGGAAGCTTTACCGGGTACCCGGTTTCCAATAAACGGGTACCCGTCTGCCAGTGAGGCTCATTCTTGTTTGCATAGCAACAAGAGCTACATGCTTTTTTCAATTGGAGTGTCTTAGCCTTTTCTTAAAAGTTTCTACGTCATTTTCTGTTGGGTGTGATAGCTTAGTTGTTTGCTCTCAAAGGATTATTGGATTACCATGGAAGGAGCCATTGAAATCCAGGTTGTATATTTCCATGTTAGTCCATAGTTGTAAAAGACTTAGGTCTATAAAATTTTGTTTGTGTCGCATGTTCCAGTTTGTGACCCCGAATCCGGGATGTGTGTTAACAATGAAATATGCCAGATTGGTCGCCTTCCTTCACTCCAGGCGATCGGCAGATATGAAATAAGGTGTTGGCTATACGGTTTTTGAACACGAAAATCGGCTGACGTCGTTCTCCGTATCATCCGAGCGGGTGACGTCACACCTGAGTTATCTCAGATTTTTGTGAAGAAAATGTTTCATTAATTCGCGCATCTGATTCTGGGTGCTGCATACTTTATTGGTACCAGAAAAACTGTAATTTTCGAGCTTTACGTGTTATCCCGATCTGTTTGTAATGATCGGTGGTTTCAAAATTCTTGATTAAGATGTGTGGTCTGCGGTTTTACCGTGTCTTACAGCAGTTTGTTTCATTTTGTTGTTTCTTCACATATCGTTTTGGCCTTCGTTAGGAGTATAATTTATATTGATTAGTAAATATACCCCGAATGCTATGCGATATGGTTCTTGGTTCCGTTTATACATCCGTCAGGTTTTTGTCGTCATAGTCAATGCGATCTTTGCTGTAACGTGGGGTTGGGTGCTGGAGGGTTACAATTAATTTATGGTCAATATATTTGAAAATTATTTGTCTGGCTTCCGTTCCTGTTTCGTTCCGCTTGCTTATTGTAGGGTTGTGCTTATTTATAGGCCAAGCCAGCCCCGCCATTGTGTGACGAGTGCCACAAGTTTGTTACGGTCTTGTTCAAGGACCATGTCTGCTGTAAGTATGCCAAATGTAATCTTGATAATAGGTGTAACGTTTGTGCAGTGTGGTCGTCCGATATGATGGTCAAGTTCCTTTCCCAGAAGGACTTGGCAGGGTCTGACGCGAGGTCAGGCGGTCCGAAAGTAAATCGTGGAGCGTCCGTTTCAGCCCCTGGGGACGCTCCATGTCTGGAACCGGAGGTTGCGGAGATGGCACCTCCGGCGTGGTTTGGACCTGCTATGCAAGGCTTCTTGCATAGCGCCCTTCCTACGCTGGTGTCGTCCCTGCTACCAAAAGTTCCAAGGCAGTCTCTTCCCGTGCTTGGTATGGACCCTGTCTTTGGACAGGGTTCTGGACTGGCCACTGAGGGAGCCATCTCGTACGCCTCCCTGACAGTCCCGTCGGGTTCCGGCCTGATGGGTTCTGTTTCTCTGTGGTCACCTCTGGGTAGTCCAGTAGTGGTGGCCGGTCCGTCAGGCATGGGAGCCGTCCACCAGGACAGCTCCAGTGTTTCCTCGTCTGGTGACGACTCTTCGGGGTCTGAAGATGAGGAGGCAGAGGAGGAGAGATTGCTGCGGCCTGAGATGCCGCGGGCAGAGAGCATGGAGGTCGATTCCATCCTGGACGGAACCGCCCTCCATCTGTCTGGCTTGACGCAAGCCAGGACAGCGGCTCCGCCCGTGGTTGCGGCCACTCCGGTACTGGGCACCGGTCCAGGGCTGGTTGATTTGCCGCCAACCGACACAGTGACGGGTGTGGCTGGCCAGGCGTGGCATGCACCTATTTCGCCTGGTCCAGCGGTCACGCATGGGGTGCCAGTGGCGCCCGTGTGTGGCCAAGGTTCTTCAACTGCTACGGGTCCGCATGGTTTCCGCGCGGGCCTACTCCATGGACTGGTGTTTTCCATGGGGTGGCGGCGGAACCGTGCTGTACCGAAATTCCTGGCGTATCAGCGATGGCTCGTAGCCGGGAAGCCGGTGTTGGTAGGGCCGTGAGTACATGTTCACGGGAGTGTGTTCTTCGAAGACAGACTGGTCTGAGGCTCTGACTTGGCTAGCCAGGGTGGACCCGTCTGTGGTTTCGACCACGGGCGAAGAGGATGCACCCCGTCCATAGGTTGCATCGATTAGGATGGGGATCCAGTCTATTGGATTGGATCCAAGGTTTATGGAGCTTTTAGATGCTATTTATAGCAAGCAGCTCCTGACCATGAGCCAGCTCCCTGCGGCCTCCAGGGAGGTGTGGGCGGGATGTCGTATTCCGCCCGTGGATTATGGTGTGGTACCAGCGGTCACTGAGGATGATCGCTGGGTAGTTGGGGTCCAGCTGGAGCGAACGCCCTGCTGGACAAATCTTAGGTTCACCATGAGGACG
>JAVVLW010002045.1:0-50000 GCA_034401795.1 Chaetoderma sp. LZ-2023a
TTTAAAATCCTTTTCGTCTTTCGCCATCCGAAAAATTTTGGTGTCCTGTTAGGGCATTAGGAACAGCGATCAGATTTTATAAGAGTTGATCCATCTCATTTATGTTTTTCCTACGAGGAAGAGTTATCTAAGCCGGTCTCTAATTCTTCGATTGACAGATGGATTTTTGAGAGAATAATTAAGCCTTGTTATGAGATAGCCTCACCGGATCAAGTTAATCTCTCCCTTATTAAAGCCGATGACGTTAGAGGTAGGGCTACTTCTTTCGCTCTTTTTGAGGGTTCATCTTTAGATGAGTTCATGCAGGTGGCAGGAGGGAAATGTGAATACACCTTTACATCCTTTTATCTCAAAGACCAGAGTGCAGCAGCTTCCTTCTTTCGTAACATTTCCACTTTTAACTAAAAAAGCCGAAGACTATTTACCAAGCACTTCCCACCATTTTCGTTAGGACTCTGCGTCTGTGAGAAATGGTGAGAGTCTTCTGTTGGTTTTTATTTGTTTCTTTAAGTTCAAGTTGTTCTTATTTGCTAATCACGGTGTGATTGAGCTAAATGCACTATTAGGTTATGTTATTAACATTTGGTTAAGATTGGTTTAATTTTATCCTTGTTTGTTAACTAAAAAAGCCGAAGACTTTTTACCAAGCACTTTCCACCATTTTCGTTAGGACTCTGCGTCTGTGAGAAATGGTGAGAGTCTTTTGGTTTTTATTTATTTATTTCTTTAAGTTCAAGTTGTTCTTATTTGCTAATCACGGTGTGATTGAGCTAAATGCACTATTAGGTTATGTTATTAACATTTGGATAAGATTGGTTTAATTTTATCCTTGTTTGTTAACTAAAAAAGCCGAAGACTTTTTACCAAGCACTTTCCACAATTTTCGTTAGGACTCTGCGTCTGTGAGAAATGGTGAGTCTTCTTTTGGTTTTTTATTTTATTTCTGTAAGTTCAAGTTTCCTTATTTGCTAATCACGGTGTGATTGATCTAAATGCACTATTATGTTATGTTATTAACATTTGGATAAGATTGGTTTAATTTTTATCCTTTTTTGTTGATTCTCAAATCTCCCACCTAATGTTTAAATGGGGCACTGACCAAATCTACGGGTTTAGCAAGTAGTGATTGAACGGTATTGGATGTTTTTGTGGTGTAATAACAACCCCCCACAGACCCCCCTTGTGGTTTGGTCTGTTGTTTTATTAACCACTATAAAAACATACTTACCATTCAATCACTACGACCCGGCCTCAACCACCCCGCGTGGTAAGATTTGAGAATTGGACTTTAATATTTAGCACTTAAATTTAAAAAAGTGAATCTGTTTCCTATTTGGGCTCCAGTGCGCATGCGCGAGCGCGCTTAGTAACAAAAAGCGTCACTGAGGGATTATAGACTGGTGCCAGTCTATATCTGTCATTAAGCTGGAGATGGACTTAACCATTAGCCTGGTTAAGGGTCCATATTAATAGGAATAGGCATGGGGAGGTGTGTATGCAGGCATAAAAATTTTATTCTGATAGCTAAATGCAGATAATTGATTTAGCAAGTAGTGATTGAACGGTAAGTGTTTTTATAGTGGTTAATAAAACAACAGACCAACCCACAAGGGGTGTCTGTGGGGGGGATTTAATATTTCTTACTATTAGTAATTTAGTGGGGTTTTTCACCATTCTCAAAAACATGGGGCCGGTATAATTGGGAGGGGTGGGAAAATTAGAATAAATACGGTAATACACATAAACTGGAAATCTTATTTTCCATGTTGTAGAGCTTTGCTGATTTTTTGCTTTGTTTATAGATCAGACGCTACCAGAGATTTGTCTTTGATACACCCTGTTCACATATAAGCTCATGGCTGAATGCACACAGACATCTAGCTGCCATGGAAGCAAACAAGTGTACAATTATGGTGGATGGCATATTAACCTCTTATCTCAAACTTGTACACCTGCTCCCAAAATATAATTATAAGTCCGCGCTAAGGGTGGACATCATATGATAGCACTCCCCATCTAACCATTTCTGGTTCTCTAATGATATCTCCTTTGAAAAAAATAAAATTCATTAGAAATATTGTTTCCGCTGGAAAATTTTGTATAAAGATAAACATGTTTCAAGATGTGATCAGTTGTATTGGTGTTTCAGTGAGATATATTCGCATACACCAACTGTGATAACACAGAGGTCAATGCCACTGTGACAAACAGGAGACAGGCGAGAAATTTAATTCAGCGTAATTCTTGTTGAAGATATTTAGAGCAATTTGATTGGCAGCCCTTACTGACTAAAGGCTGCGCAACAACGTTATCAAATTCATCTAAGAAATAGAGATTCCTTTTGAAAATTTGTAACTGGAGTGACCAGCTTATCACTGGAGTGACCAGCTCAGTTATCGAAAATAATTTTATCTTGGTCTGCAAATGGACATTTCTCAAGGTCACTGCAAAAGCATTTTTTGTCCAGCGTGAGAGTTAAATGATTAACACCATACTGTGGAGACATTTAACATCACTGCTATTTACTAATCCAGAAAAATCTACTGTAAGCGACACGAGAGCAACATAATGACACTATCTGGAAAGATAAGATACCAAACCTATCAACAGTACAGTGAAGAAATAAGTTTCCAGAATAAAAAAACATTGTAAACATGTTAGTTAGTACAATTTTAAACATGTAAGAAATGCTTTGTTGAATATTTTGAACAGTAATAATCTCTTCCAATCCAGTTATGTTAAGATACTCAACAGTATGTATTATTAACCTGGTAGGTTATTTCTCACCTGTACTCTACATGTAGATAACATGTAAGTACAATCTTTGACCCTGATTTGGTCAAGAAAATTTAAGTTTTCCCACAGAAAATGTCAATTTGCAGCAGACCAAGAGACTTTGAAAGGTTTACCACTATCCAGAGTGACTATCTCTATTATCAAGCCCAGCAAGCATCCCATGGGTACATTTTCAAAACTACCGGTAATATTCTTAGCTTGGAAGGGATATTCGTCAAGATCACTGCAATGGGAAGTTTTGACTGGCTTCGCTATTTAAGGGTGAAACATTGAACCAATAGCCATTCTCAAGCTTATTCATTCACTTCCAATGGTAGATTATGGCAATAGCCATTCTCAAGCTTATTCATTCACTTCCAATGGTAGATTATGGCAATAGCCATTCTCAAGCTTATTCATTAACTGCCAATGGTAGATTATGGCAACCTAGCTATTCATTGTGCTGAGACTTGTCAGGAACTCTGCATATATTATGTCACAGTTTTTACTAGATAGACAAGTTTTAAAAACATACTCCAATTTCTTCATTAACCATTTCACTGATGAATTCCTTATATTTCCGGTTCAAGGCAACCAGCCATACATGAAAGTTGTTTAATATTTTGAAATTAATTTGACTGGAAGCTGACATAATGTTATGCAGCAACAGCTTCCAGTCAAATTATTTTCAAAATTTTAAACAATTCTGTATCGTAAAGAATTGACTTTTTCCTGGATTTGTCTGTGAAAGGGTTTTAAAGCCAGATACCAGGACTCCAGCCATTAATAAATCATGTTCTTAAAGATTTTAGTATGTGAGTGTCATCCGTAAACTAATTTGACTGAGACTTGTTGCTGCGGATGACATCAACAGGTTCCAGTTAAATTAGTTTCAAAATATTCAATAGTTTTCCTCTATTGTTGTCGTGTAATGGATCTTTCCAGTTTTAGCTCTGGCCCACCCATCTCTGGCTAAGTTCTACCCATAGCTCACTTGTGACCTCGCACGTGTTGGCATCGGTCGATCCATGAACTCCCTGATTATCAATTTCCAGAAACTTTACCGGTAAGTTGTTGAATATTTTGAAACTAATTTGACTGGGTGCTGTTGCCTATGGCAGCAACAGTGCCCACTCAAATTTGTTTCAAGATATTCAACAGCATGCTTATTAAGTAGACATATAATTCAAAGAACAATGCATAGCCCGTCACCAGTTATGCGTTCGTGAAGTACTTATCTACGTCATTCATAACGTCATTGATTATGACATCATCCTACACATCACATAGTTGATTATGATGTCATATGATGGATGGATAAACTGGAAAGGTCCATTAAGACACTCATTTCAAGGGGTGAAGGGCCAATACATGTATTAATTTTTTGAATATAAATAATTTATTCACTACATTAGGCGTGATATTTATTTATTGTTTATTGCTATGTATATCATGTATCAGTTTAATTATAAACTGTCAAGCCACCAGACAATAATTTCAATAATAATAAATAATAATAAGCTTTATTTAATAAAGGTAAACTGATCAGTTGCATAATAGATTCTTCCACCCACCCACCTGCATTTATATACACGCTTTGATATGTACACTATATATACACATTTTGAACTCGCCTAGGTGAACTTTATACAATCGCGATTTGTCTGTGAATACAATCGCGATTTGTATGTCTGACATCTGTCAGCAATTGTGGCACGTTTCGCCATTTATTGATGGATTAAAACCAGATTTGGCAGATAAGTTCCTTTTAGGCAATATCTATTAGGCCTATGAAGATGAAGTGGCCCGCCCACAAATAGCAGGGTTATGGCCCTTGCTATATTTTCAAAGTATTGAAGCCTATGGGGAAAATACGTTTGTGTCACATTTCGTCATTTATCAGTTGATTAAAACCAAATTTGGCAGACATGTTCCTTTAGGCCATATTTATTTGGAAGATGAGGATGAAGTGGCCACACCCTTAAACAAGGACCATAACTCTGGTTGTTATTACACCACAAAAAACATAGTATATCGTTCAATCACTACTTGCTAAATCAGCTACCCTGCATTTAGCCACCAGAATAAGATTTGTATGCTTGTGTTACAGGGCTATTTTCCACCTATTTCTGAATACGGGGGATGAGCTGGGTGAAAATAGCTCTGCTACACTTCAGGATGAGACGGCGAGTGAAGACATTTTAATAAACAATAAGCAAGCTCGTTCTTCACATATTACTGATATTAAATGTTTAATGATTCTAAACTTTACTTCAAGTTCAACTGTTATAGTAAATGTTACAAACACTAATTATCTATCTGTAGAAAACTTTCTCTAAGTCTATGAATCTATATCTATCTGTATGACTGTATAATTCTATCTCTCAATCTAATTCTATCTCTCTATCTCTAGCTCTGTCTCTCACTGTTTCTCTCACTCATTCTATATATCAAATATACAAATTCATTCACATTTTATAGCTAGTAGTCGTTAGAGTTAACAAAAAGGTTAACTGAATAAATTCAGAACATGTCTAGAATCATTAATAATTTGTTTAAAGAATCAAGGTTTTACAAATAGTACTTTTGTGAATACAAGATTTATGCAATTCAATGAAAATTATAATTAACCACTCATTCTGCATATGTGCTGACAGTAGTTTACTCTGACAAATTCAGACAGTCCTGATGACTATTTTGAAAACAATCAAAGTGAAAGTTGTTTCTCCTTGAGGCAGCAACAACTTTCAGTCAAACTATTTCCAAAATAATATGCAGGTTTCTTATGCCAATGTCTTGAAATCATGTTTATGGGAATTCAGAATGAAAACGGTTATCAGATTATAAACATGCATTTTCATAAGCATGTTATTATATATAAAGGTTCAGCATATACATATGTCTTGGAATACTCTGGTTTATTATGTCCACACTGCAGGCTGGGTCGCTTTAATTGGTCTGGCTATTAATTGGGCTATTGTCCTCTGTCCACTATACTCCTAGAATTGTCACGCTTGATTTCATATGATTCAGCTGGCCATGATTAGGAACATTCTAATTCATGCGGGATAAAATCAATAATATATAATTCCACACAGAATTTCCTATACCTGGCCTAATAGCACCATGACATATACTCTACCAACTTAAAAAATGGACGTGCCCTCAGGTCCAAGATAAAAAAATTAAATAGTGGTATATAGATGGAACGGAAACCTATTTGATATAATATTCCTGATAGGCACATGAAAATTTATGTAGCTCATGGGTGAAACCTACCATGGCTAAAAACACAACTATATATTTCACACTTAATTTCTTCTCTGATACAGATTTCGTTGTCTTGTTAACCGTTTAATTTCTGCCTCCATCTCAATCTGGCGCTCTACAGCTTGTTGGTTATCCGCCGCATATGTTTCATATCCCCTCGAAATAATCTCACTCATCTTGCAGCTGGGCAATCGTCATTTGCAGTTTATTCGATTCTGCATCCCAGCTTTGTTTCACCTCCTCAAACTTACTAACAGAATTTACACTATGACTTCTTGCTTCAATGTCTCTAGCTCCTCCAGAATGGTGTTATGCTGTGTCACATTAAAATTGTTTTCATGACAACTTACTGAAGTCTCGCTTATATCCTTCAAGTTCATAGTTAAGTCTCGTTTTCCTCCTAACTTTTGCTTAATTGTTCTTTAGCTTCTTCTAGGTCTTTTTGAAATTGTTCCAACTCTCCGTTTAGCTTGGTTACACTGTTCAGAGATGGTATTGTCTGTCCTAATGTTGCTGAGCTGCTCATTCAGTTTGTTACATTCAGCTTTTAATGATTTATTATCAACATGGGTGTCTTCAAGTATAGTTTTAATATTTTCATATTCCTGACTAATGATAGCTTTTTCTTCTTCACATTTAGTCAGTTGTTCATGAACACTGGTGACTCTGTCTAAGATTGAAAGCATCTCCATGCTGTGAAGGATCTTATCTTCTTCCATCCTATCCATCACACCACAGAGTTTACTTTGTAATTTAAATTGTCTTTCGCTAGCACTGATTTCTGGCTCAAGAGTTGCGTGACTGATATTACAAAATGGCAGCTCCTGAGCTAAACATTGTCTTTCATCTATCGGCTCACAGCTACTATTCCTATTGGTATTAACATTGTCTGTTTTTGGCACTTGTATCTGATTAGCGCAAGTGTTTTGTCTCCTGCTTATCCTTGCCGAAATGAATGAAACATATCTGTGCCTATTGGCACACATAACCGAAAGGTGTCCGAAATTATGGCAAGAGAAGCAGCGCACAAATCTTGCTTTGCAGTAGGATAGATGATTATGTGTGAAAAACCCACCACACCTATAGCACTGTTGGTTTCTTCGATGATGGTGATGATGGCACCGTCTCCCTGGTCTCGGATGGTGATGATCTGACTGCCATGGCCTATGATGATAATAAGAATGATGATTCTGTTGTTGTCGATTGAACTGTCTTCGTGGTGTTGTTTGTTGTTGACTCATCCTGGAGCATCCTTTTGTTCTAGCACCACGATTGTGAGGTACGGGATCTTCTTGTAGTCAATACAACTACCTCCGGGACTCCACCAATTGTTACAAGGCTATTTCCACCCAGCTAATCCCCCGTATTCAGAAATAGGTGGAAAATAGCCTTGTAACACTTGCTTACATACCCCCATATGCCTATTCCAGTTCAATATACCCTCAACCAGGCTACTGGTAGGGTACACCACCAGCATATGACCTGATAGAGACTGGCATCAGTATGTACTCACTCCTTGGCGACACCTGTCACTAAGCATGCCCGCACATGCGCAATGGAGCCCAAATAGGAAACATCCACTTCAAATATTCTGCAAGCACTACAGTGGTATGGTGCTTTTAGACCAGATATAGAAAATTATGTGGATTACATTATATCAGTGATTTTACATATAATGCTGTTAATTATGACCACCAGAAACATGTGAAATCAAGCGTGATGATTCCTGTAGGCTATAGGCCAGAGAACAATAGCCCTATATAGTTTCAACACATTTCTATAAGAAACCTACTGAGTATCTTGGAAATAATTTGACTGAAAGTTGTTGCTGCCTATGGCAGAAACAACTTTCACTTTGATTGTTTTCAAAATAGTCATCAGGAATTACTTAGCTTAGTAGATCGAAATACTCTTAACATGTATATGGAGTGGAAGCGGTTAAATCGATTTGTTTCATTGAATTGCATAATCCTGTATTCATAAGTATTATTATTAACAATTTGATATTTTCTGACAAATTAGAAATGTTTTTAGACATGTTCTGAATTTATGTGTTTACTATAGATACAACTAGGTATAAAATGTGAATGAGTTTGTTTATTAGAGATATAGAATTAGAGATATATGTGTAGTGACTAGAGTGACAGACAGAGAGATTTAGAGATATATATATAGATTGAATGACAGATTGTTAGAGAAAATTAGAGATAAATAATTATTGTTTATAAAGTTTCCTATCATCAGTATATCTTTTAAAAGCAGTTTGGAATCATTAAAAGTTCAGTATCAGTAATATTTGAAGACGCGAAGTCTTGCTTATTGTCTATTAGAGTGTCTTCCTTCACCTGTCGTCTCATCCTGAAGTGTAGCAGAGCTTTTTCCACCCGGCTAATACCCCGTATTCAGAAATAGGTGGAAAATAGCCCTGTAACAAGTGGTGGAGTCCCGGAGGTAGTTGTTCGACTACTAAAAGATCCTGTACCTCATAGCCACAGTGCTAGAACAAAACGATGTACCAGGATGAGTCAACGACAGACACCATCACGAAGGCCTTTTATTAGAAGACGACAATATTATCATCCACATCAACATCAACTATGGCAGTCATCATATCAGCACCAGCAGCGATCATGGAGACAATGCCATCATCAATGATACAGACAGTGCTACCGGTGTGGTGAGTCATTCACTTATAACCACCTATCTCATTGCAGCGCAAGATTTGTACGCTGCTTTGCTTGTCATTGTTTTGGACATTTCTGGTTTATGTATGCCAATAGAGACAGGCACACATGTTTCATTTGGCAGGACAAGCAAAAGTAGGAGACAAAATTATTGCAGTATTCAAACTCAGACACAAGTGACACAAACAGACAATGATAATAATGATTGGCATCATAGCGATAGGTATACAGATGAAAGACAGTGTTTAGTGCAGGAACTGCCATTTTCCACCATCAGTCAGGCATCGTTGGAGCCAGAAATCGGTGCTAGTGAGAGATAATTTAAATTAGAAAATAAACTTTGCTGTAATGAACAGAATGGAGGAGGACAAGATAATGTACAGCATGGAAGTCGTATCTGCATTGGATAGAGCAATTGGTGTTCGTGCTCAATTAACTGAATGTGAAAATGAAAAGGAAAGTGTTAGGAATATAAGAAGATGAAATCTGACTTTGAAAAGACAAGTGTACAGAGTCAAGGTTTGAAGGATGCATGTAATGAACTTTCTAAACAAATTCAAGAGATGAATGAAACGACTGTCCATGTTAATGTTGTGTGTAAAATGGAGAAGGAGATAGACAGTCTGGATGCAGAGGTGAAGCGATTGAAGCATGAGCGTGACTATTTGGAGGAAGAGAACACTATATTGAAGTAAGACAAACAGAGATTATCACAGCACCGGGTCGAGGCGGAAGCCGAAATGAAGCGATTAAAGCGACAAATAAACCAGTTCCACAGAAGGAATTAAGTGAGGAATATATATTCAGTTGTGTTTTTAGCCACGGTAGGTTTCACCCATGAGCTACATAAGATTTTCATGTGCTTACCGGAGGAATAATCTACCACACCATCTACTTGTGTTTAATATTTCATCATTTATTAATTTCATCTTGGACCTGAGGGCAGGTCCATTTTTTAAGTTGGAAGAGTATTGTTATGGTGCTTTTAGACCAGATATAGAAAATTATGTGGATTACATTATATCAGTGATTTTACATATAATGCTGTTAATTATGACCACCAGAAACGAAACCTGTGAAATCAAGCATGATGATTCCTGTAGACTATAGCCCAGAGAACAATAGCCCTATTAACAACACTTAAGCTGCCCACACTGGTCTTGAGGACAACATATTTCAACCATGCTTATACCTGAACATTTATTTATAAAACTTCCATTCTGTGTTTACTAAATTGTGTGTTTATAATCTGATAACCCCTTTCCTTCTGAATACCCATAAATATAGTTTCAACACATTTCTATAAGAAACCTGAGTATTTTCGAAATAATTTGACTGAAAGTTGTTGCTGCCTATTAGTAGATCAAAATACTCTTAATGGAAGCGGTTAAATCGATTTATTTCATTGAATTGCATAATCCTGTATTCATAAGTATTACTATTAACAATTTGATATTTTCTGACGAATTAGAAATGTTTTTAGACATGTTCTGAATTTATGTGTAACATGTTTCTTAACTACATATCTGCTTACTATAGATACAACTAGGTACATAATGTGAATGAGTTTGTATATTAGAGATATAGAATTAGAGAGATATATGTGTAGTGACTAGAGTGACAGACAGAGAGATTTAGAGATACATATAACGATTGAATGACAGATTGTTAGAGAAAATTAGAGATAAATAATTATTGTTTATAAAGTTTCCTATCATCAGTATATCTTTTAAAACCAAAGTTTGGAATCATTAAAAGTTCAGCGTCAGTAATATTTGAAGACATGACTTGCTTATCGTCTATTAGAGTGTCTTCACCTGTCGTCTCATCCTGAAGTGTAGCAGAGCTATTTCCACCCAGCTAATCCCCGTATTTAGAAATAGGTGGAAAATAGCCCTGTATCAACAGTCTGCCAATATTCCAGCTTAAGTTTTTTATACTTTGCAGCTTACGTTTTTGAGAGCTCTTCTATTCAGGATTATGCCTAACATGAAGTCCAGTTCCTCCCTCAGTTATTAGCTCACCTGGCCTGAAAGGCCAAGTGAGCTTATGTCGTGGCGACTGTGCATCCGTCATCCGTCCGTCCATCCGTCAACTCTTCCTTTAAACAACTTCTCGAGAACTGCTGGGCCAATTTCAATTATATTTGCCAGGAAGCATCCTTAGGGCATAGGGATCCAAGTTTGTTCAAATGAGGGCGATCGGCCAATTAGGCTGGTGGCTGTCTTGGATTTTGGCCTATTTTTAGAAATGTCTTTAAAAATCTTCTCCGAAACCGCTTGAGGGATTGAAGGAAACCTCATGAAATATGATCTAGGGCAAGAGCTCAACCAAATTTGTTCAAGGGAACTTAATTGGTCAAATAGTTCAGCAGCCATCTTGGTTGACCTAGTTTTAGCGAAATTAACTTTTATCCAGAACCGCTGAAGGGATCAGGCCGAAATGTGGCAGATATGATTAGGGCCTAAGGGCCAGTAAAATTTATTCAAGAGAAGTTGATCCGTCAAAAAACATGGCCGCCGTGGGCCAATAAAAAAATAGCATGTTTGGTGGCCATATTGGATTTTTTTATTTGATGGATTTTGAGGCTGAAATTGGTTTTATATGTGTTTTTGGGTGTTCTGATCTCAAATTTACAATTTTCGAAACTCGGATAAACAGTTTGGCGGCCATCTTGGATCTTTTTCCCCCCCAAAAGCTCCCATACTAAAGCAATGGGAAATTAAAAATATCTTCTCGAGAACTACTGGGCCGATTTCAATTATATTGGACATGAAGCATCCTTACGGCATAGAGATTCAAGTTTGTTCAAACGAACCCGATCGGCCAATTTGACCGGCGTCCATCTTGGATTTCGGCCGATTTTTAGAAATGTTTTTAAAAATCTTTTCCCAAACCTGAATGGCCAAGTGAGCTTATGCCATGGCGACCGTCCGGCGTCCGTCCGTCCGTCAACTTTTTCCTTTAAACAACTTCTCAATAACCACTGGGCCAATTTCAGTTATATTTGGCAGGAAGTATCCTTAGGGCAAACATATCCAAGTTTGTTCAAACAAAGCCGATTTGGCCGGTGGCCATCTTGGATTTTGGCTGATTTTAGAAAATGGCTTTAAAAATCTCCGAAACCGCTTGGTGGATTGATTCAAAACTCATGAAATATCATATAGGGCAAGAGCTGAACCAAGTTTGTTCGAAGGATCTTGATTGGCCAAATGGTTCAGCGGTCATCTTGGATGACCTAGTTTTCGTGAAAACTACTTATTCTGCAGAACCGCTGAACGGATTGGGCTGAAATTTTGGGAATATGATTATGGACTAAGGGCCATTAAAGTTTGTTCATGGGAAGTTGATAGGTAAAAAACATGGCCGCCGTGGACCAATCAAATTTTAGCGTGTTTGGCTGGCACATTCAATTTTTTTATTTGATGGATTTTGAAGCCGAAATTGGTTTACTTAACTCCGCTTACTTGTCAGTCAGCTATCGTATAGCGATAACCCCATCCGTCTTCTGTATGTCCATCCATCCATCTGTTTGTCCATCACCAACAATGGCGGCTCATTTTGTTATTTCTTGACGGATTGACACCAAACTTGGTCACAATGTTAATGACTGCATCTAATATCTGTGTTGTGAAAATGAAACTGATAAGACGTCAAATGCCAGGGTTATCACTCCTTAAAT
Source organism: Chaetoderma sp. LZ-2023a (assembly GCA_034401795.1). Taxonomy (NCBI): domain Eukaryota; kingdom Metazoa; phylum Mollusca; class Caudofoveata; order Chaetodermatida; family Chaetodermatidae; genus Chaetoderma; species Chaetoderma sp. LZ-2023a. The sequence goes on from JAVVLW010002045.1 coordinate 12,412, forward strand.
ATTTGCAGTCTCACTTTCATAGGTCAAATAATGGTTTGTTCCCACTGTCCATGGATTTATCACTGTGTCAGATTTTATTGCCAAACTAGATATTAAATTCCAATTAACAGATTAACCGTTCCAATACTGCAGAAATATTTAAGATATGTATTATGTGCTCTGACATCTATGCTCTTAAAAATATTTGAAATGTATTTGATTGAAAGTTGTTGCTGCCTTAGGCAGCAATGAAAGTTGTTGCTGCCTAAGGCAGCAATGACTTTCAGTCAAATTATTTTCTAAATCGACTCCAGCTCACCATACCCCTGCTGCTAACTCGGTGATTCAGCCAGATGTGCATGTGTTAAATGGATTGTGTGGTGGTGGGGAATAACCTGCTATAAAGACCACCTAGCTACCTTTAGAGACCATTTTCTTCAAATTGTATTTACACCTCTAGTAACTGTCTGACTGAGTTTTTGCAGACGACATATTCCAAAGGTTATATCTCTGAACTTGATAAATATTTTGAAAACAATTGGACTGGAAGTTGTTGGTGGTTAAGCCGCCAACAACTTTCAGTCGAATTGTTTTCACAATATTCAACAAGTCAAGAGCTTTTGAAAATTGAAATTATTGGCTGCACTGGCTTGCAGCAGTGAGACAGTTAAGAAACCAGCTGTTATTAGCACTGATATCATCTATTTTCACTTAAACATTGTTCAAAATCACTAATGCAAAAAAAACCAGTCCAGAGATTGTTGTCACTATCTCGAGAACTAAATCATTTGACTGAAAGTCATTGGAAGGGACAGTGATGGATATAAAACTTAAGTAAGATTAGTTGAAATGCCAATGTTCCGGGTGAGCGATACAGGCCCATTGGGCCTCTTGCTAATTAATCTAAACATGTTTACAGTTCCTCATTAGCTAGGTGAGCACTGTGGCCCTTGGGATATTTAGTTTTTTAAACATTAACATTTTCGTTTAGCTCAACTTTTCTGTTTATATATCTCATTTTGGTTAATCATACTGGACCCAATCCTGGACATATGCTTCCTTATAAGGAGCAACATCACACAATGACCTTGGGGTCAAAAGGTCAACGGTCAGGGTCACTGACCGTGCTAAAAAAAAACTAGTTTTTTCAACATTAACATTTTCCTTTTAGCTCCACAGCTGTTTATATCTCATTTTGCTTAAGCATATTGGACACTAAGTTGAATATATGCTACCTTATAATGACAGGGCATCACACAATAACGTTGGTGTTAAAGGTCACAGTCAAAGAGCAAGATCACCGTGGTAAAAATTTAGTTGTTATTACCCCACAAAAACATCTTGACCATTCGATCACTACTTGCTAAATCAATAATCTGCATTTAGCTACCAGAATAAGATTCTTATGGTCGCTTACATACCCCCTTATGCCTATTCCATCATCATGCATACCCGTAACCAGGCTACTGGAAGGGATCACCCTCAGCATAAGCCCTGATAGAGACTGGCACCAGTCTGTACTTACTCCTAGGTGACGCCTGTCACTAAGCATGCCTGCGCATGCGCAATAGATCCCAGCTAGGAAACAGATTCACGTTTCAAATATTCTGCAAGCAGAACAGTTGACGTGCTATCCAGCTTACGTTTTTATAGCTTTGCGCTGATGTTCAGCTACATATTTAAGAGTTAGTGATACAGGAACCATGCCTATAATGAAATCTATTCTCCCTAAGTTATATTTAATGTATACGTAGTGGTGTTTTTGAGGTTTTTAACTCTGGTTTATGAGTTACCAGTTTTCGTGTCAGTACCGCTGCTTTCGAGGTATTCTATAATCCATGTCTAACATACTATCATCATCAAAACATGCTTTAATATCCCATATTTCTCACTTATTTAATTCTAGTTTAGTGCCTATATAAATATTCAAACGAAACTGTGAAATCCTTTGGTCTTTCAGTGAGATTTCAAATCCGGTTTTTCCCGCCTTTTGTATGGAGGCTTTGTATTCTTTAACTGATCTCCTATCTAGAGAAAACTTATTAGTTTTCTTAGAGCTGTTGCTTCATTCGCCTATTTATTTTAATTTTAGGAGTCAGTGTTATCATCTAAGTCTAAAGAATCTATGAAAAAGTCTGTTAAAATGACTCGCTAAGTCTCAGACTAAAGTCCACATAAGCCTTGAGGTGGGAGGGAAGCCATTTCCCTCATGCAGTGACGGAAGTTACCGATCATTCATCCCATGCAAAGGTTAATTTTTCTGTTATACCTATTGCCAGTAATGTTAAGAGATCTCTATGTCTGCTCCCGTTATTGCTCATGTCTTGTCCGGGCAAGCGGGTTCTAAATCCGGTATTGCTGCTGGTTTGACCGGGCATCCGGATATGAGCTCTGTGATTGTTTCTGGCTTGGCTGGACTTCCTGGGTCTCATGATCATCTGGCTTTTTCGTCTTCCGTTTCCGGTAATGGCTCATCCGTTTCCGGTTTAAGAGGTGGTTTTCCGGGTCTGCTAGATCCGGCCAAGCATCCATCTGCCATTTCCGTTTCCATTTTTTCTTCCGCTTCCATTTCCGGTACTAGCTCTGTGATGACTTCCTGTTTGGCTGTACATCTGGGGTCTCGAGATCTGGCATTTTCGACTTCCGGTAGACAGGTTTTCCCGCTTCCGGTTTGTGTATTTCCGGTTCCTTTGCTAAGAGATCTCCAATCTCTATATCCGCTCCCGTTATTGCTCCTGGCTTGTCCGGACAAGCGGGTTCTAAATCTGGTATTGCTGCTGGTTGACCGAGCGTCCGGATATGAGCTCTGTGATTGTTTCTGGCTAGGCTTAACATCCGGGGTCTCATGATCATATGATTTTTTCGTCTTCTGTTTCCGGTAACAACTCATCCGGTTTCAGTTTAGGTGATGCTTTTCCGGGTCTGCTAGATCCAGTCAAGCATCCGTCTGCCATTTCCCTTTCCGGTTTTTCCGCTTCTGTTTCCGGTAGTTGTGTATCTACTTCCAGCCTAAGAGGTGCTTTTCCAGGTCTGTTAGGTCCGGCTAAACATCGGACTTCTGTTTCCGGTTCTGGTTTGACAGTTTCCGCTTCTGGTAGTATTGCTTCCGGTTTAAGAGGTGCTTTTCCGGGTCAGTTAGATTCAGCTAAATATCTAACTTCCGTTTCTGGTTTATCAGTATCTACTGGTACTCCTTCCGGGAGTTATTTTTGCGCATCTGGTTATGAGTTGCCTAATCGTTCAGATTGTTCATCTAATAGGTCTCTTTTTTCGAATGCGCCTTTGGTTTCTCAGGATTTGATTTTGGACAATAATAATATTTTTGTTAGTTTGGATTCCAATCATTTTCACATTTTTCCAGGTCAGGTTTTAACTAGTCAGGATTTTGATCATTCTTCGTCTCTCGCTCAGTCTTTTTCTGTGGTCTCTTCTTCCTTTCGTGATGTGTTATCTCAGGCTCCCTTATCTGTTTCTGGGTCTTCTCTTCGTTCTTCTTCGTCAGTTAAGGGAGATAGTTTTCTTCCTCCTCTTCGTTTTCTGCTTTCTCTGTTAGAGATCTTTCCTCTGGTCATGTTTCCAAATCTTCCTCTCTTTTTCAGTCTTCTGACTTCATCTATTCCTCCTCCACGTTTTTTCTCCTTCCCTCTTCAGGTTTTTCTAATCTTGGTTCTTTGAACCCTGTCTTCTCTTCATCTTACTCCTCTATTCCTTCTAATTATTCTCTTCCTCCTTTCTCGTCCTCCTCTTCTTCATCTTTTGATCATCTAGATCTTATTGTGTCTGTCTTTTTTTCTCCACAACTAGAATTCCAAATTGTTGATGCCGGTTTAGACTTCTCTTTGTTTTCTGTAGTCTGTGATTCCTCGCTCAATCGTTCTTTTGTTTCAGCTAGTTTTTCTATTCTTTCCAGATTTCCTGCAAGTTGTTTAGATCTATATTCTTTATCTTCTAGTCAGAGACATGATGTTGATTTCATTCCTTTGGATCGTGTTTCCTCGGTTTCACAACCTTTGTGTGTCTCTGCTCCTCTTTCTTTTAGAGGTTTAGGTTCTCCTTCCTCTTCTAGGATTTACTATTCTTTAGCCTCTTTGGATTCTGATCTTTGTCCTCCTCCTCCTCCCTTACATTCTTCCGCTGATCGTATTCCTGGATTGGTCAGGACCAGGGATCTGAGGAGGTTTTACCCGATATGGGCCTCTGCAGATGACTGGTCCTCGACTCATCAATGGATAGCTTCTTGTCTGTCTCTCCATCTTCAAGATGAATTTTCGATTGACCCACCTTTTGTGTCCGCTCTTTCTTCATCGGATCCTTCTTCTGCTCCTCTCGTTTTTCCTGTCGATAATTTAGACATTGACATGTTAGATTTCCACGTGAATGAGGTTCATTCGTAGGATTTTACTCTGACTCCTAAGGTAGATTCACCCATTCAGATTCCTAGGGATGATTTTCTTAGAGTGGCCTCTGCTCAGTCTCTTAACGTTCCTGCTTAGGAGGTTCTTTCGTCAAATTTGAATGATTCTACAAAGGTTGAGTTGGCTTCGGACCTTTTTAGTTGGGAATCTGTATGTATGGCACAGATTAAATCAGCAAAATTTCTAGCTCCCTGGCCGATGTTTCTAGAGGCTCTTTGAACTCGGTTTGTAGATCGTTAGGCTTCATTACATCCAAGAGAAGATCTAGAAAGCTATCCGAAGTTAACATTTCGAATAGTCTTAGGAGTAGTCTTATTTCGGATACTCCCTTTGGCCAGGATGTGTTTGGTCAAGATTCTTCTAATATTCTTCGGGTTGAATCTGACCGTCTTAGATCCGCTAGGGATCTTCGAGATCAGATTTCTGTCTTGAAGCCTTCTGTGAAGAGAGACTCTTCCTCTGTTAAAAGTCCTAATTCCTTCCCCAAGAGGAAGAGTCTCAGGCCTGATGAGTTGACACTTATCCGTCTAGGATAATTACCAACTCCAATCGTTCTTCTGTTTCTCAAGTCCGATCCGCGGAGCAGGATCGATTTGATTCCATTTCCTCACATCGCCCTAGATCTCAAGTCCGGCCGACCCCTCCTTCTCAGGCGAGAAGGGGTAAGTCTTATTGCCGTGGACCTAGATCTAGTTCGAGAGGTCATTCCTTTAGAGGTTACCAGAGTAAAAGAATTTGAAGGGATGCCCTCTGCCTGGGTAGGCCTATCCCTTCCTCTTTTTTCTCAGTTTTATCCCTTAATCTTCCCAAGCCTTTGGATCCGTCAGTGCATTACCTTTTTTCCCAGCGTGCCATTAAGAAGGCGCCTATCTCTGTTCTGGGAGTCTTGGCAGACCCTCGTTCAGGATGCCTGGCTTATAGACCAACTCCGCTAGGGTTATGCACCTTCCTGGATCTCTCATCCTCCGCCTTTTTTCCCTCCTTCCCAAGTGGACTCCGGTTCCTTTCATCCCTTAGGTCAACCAAGATGGCCGCCTTAGAGGACGGGTTGGAGTCGATGATTTTAAAGAAGGCCATAGAAGAGGTTCCCTTATGGAGAGTTAGACCCGGGCTACTACTCAACTCTTTTCCTTGTCCCCAAGAAGACGGGTGGATGGCATCCAATAATCAATCTGAAACGGTTAAACATTCTCATCTTAACTCCAAAATTCAAGATGGAAACTATCTCTCAGATTATCGCCAGTCTGAGTCCAGGCATGTGGACCTCTTCCATAGACCTAAAAGACGCCTACTTCCATGTTCTCATCCAGCCTTCGTTCAGAATATTCATGAGATTCGCTTTCAAGAGTTCTGGCTCTGGGTCTAGTTTTCCCTTCAGACCTAAGAGTAGAAGCCATCTCAGTAGCGATGGAAATTCTGTTTTCCTCTTCCATGGCCAGAGCCAATTTCTTTCTCAGAGTGATAGGCTTGATGGTCACTGTAGAGGGTATTATTCCTTGGGCGGCACTGATGAGAAGACCTTTCCAAATATACCTCATGTCATTTGGAAACAGTCAGTTCACTCCATTTACCATCAGATTCCAATCAGAGAATGCCTTATTACATCTAGATTTTTGGAAGGATCGTTCTCTACTTTTGTTGGGTGTCCCTCTGGTCAAATCCCCTCCACAGGCGATTATCTTCACAGATGCTTCCCAAGAGGGATGGGGAGCAGTCTGGGATTCCCTGTCTGTTTCCGGCCTTTGGTCCCTGGAGGAGTTGGCAGCTCACATCAACATTCTGGAGTTGTGGGCTGTCAAGAAGGCTCTCCTCTCATGGTCGGATTGAGTGAAAGGTCTCAAAGTCTCGATTCGATCGGACAATTCGACAGTGGTCTCCTATATCAACAGACAGGGGGGTGATAGAGGTCATCCTTCCTTTGTCTGGAAGTGTGAAACCTCCTCTTGTGGTGCCGCAAGAATCACATTTTTCTAGTGTCCTCATGTTCCAGGCAGTCTGAATTTTCTTACGGACCAACTGTCTCGTCCCAACATGTTCACCCACACAGAGTGGCAGTTAAAGAGGTCGGTTGCCAGAGCAATCTTCAATCTTATGGATCGTTTCCATGTAGATCTTTTTGCGACCTGTCTGAATGCTCACATATCCTCTTCCATGTCTCCTTTTCCGGACAATCAGGCGTTGGCTGTGGACGCCCTGTCTCAGTCTTGATTCCTTTGGTCTTGAGGAAGGTCAGGGACCAGATCTGTGAAGTTCTTCTGATAGCTCCCTTTTGGCCAAAGCGGATTTGTTTTGTAGATCTCGATCTCATGGTAGACTTCCCTCATCTTATTCCAGTCTCCCCAGACCTTGTGTCTCAATTGAGGGGCACATTTCTTCATCCAAACCCTGGAGTCTTCAGTCTGTGTGTTTGGAGATTATCAAGTGTGCAATCCCTGAGATTAAATTTTCTTCAAGATCTCAGGATATCATTTATTCTGGCAGGAGGGAGTCGACCCGCAGAGTTTACAAGGGTCGACCTAAAATTTTTGGAGAATGGTGTGCAGACCATGGTTTCCTGGCCGATTCTGTTTCTATTTCCCAAGTGTTAGATTTTTTTATATCTTATCTCTGACTCTTTACAGTTGTCTGCTAACACTGTCAGAGGTTATAGATTTTCTTTGGCATCTTCGCTTGCATGCTTGTTGAATGCTGATGTCAAAGATACAAAGATTCTTACTGCTTTCATTACAGGTTTAGGCAATATTCGCCCACCAATATCTAAACCTTTGCCTTCCTGGAATCTAGCTCTGGTTCTTCAGGTTTTGGCAGGACATCATTTTGAACCTATCTCTTCTATTAGCTTGAAACTTTTAACTTTAAAGTCTGTTTTTCTGGTTGCGTCTGCTTCTGCTAGAAGACGATCTAAAATTCATGCTTTTTCCGCCGAGAAGGACAGGTTTATAGAATCGGGGGATTGTTTAGTATTATATCCTAGAAGGGATTTTTTTAATCAAAAACTCAATCTAACCGTTACCCAGCTGAACTGATTATTTAAAAATCTTTAACTTCCTTTTCGCCATCTTACAGATTTTGGTGTCCTGTCAGCTTTAAAGGTTTACAAGCGTCGTACTCATTTTAAGAGATCCAATCCATCTCGTTTCTGGGTTCGAGGAGGTAGGCAGAGATTTGTGAGACCATCCGTCTTTGTTATGATATTGCTTCTCCTGATCAAATTAATCTTTCTCACATTAAAGCTCATAATGTTAGATGAATGGCTACCTCTCGCTCTTTTCGCTGGCTCTTCTTTAGATGAAGTAATGCACGTCGCAGGATGGAAATCCAAGTCTACTTTTACTTCCTTTTATTAGTTCACCTGGCCAGAATGGCCAAGTGAGCTTATGCCATGGCGACCGTCTGTCCAGCATCCATCCATCCGTCAACTTTTTCCTTTAAACGACTTCGTCTCAAGAACCACTGGGTCGATTTCAATTATATTGGGCAGGAAGCATCCTTAGGGCATAGGGATCCAAGTTTGTTCAAATAGAGCCAATCGGCCAATTTGGCAGGTGGCCATCTTGGATTTCGGCAGATTTTAGGAAACGTCTTTAAAAAGCTTCTTCTCTGAAACCACTTGAGGAATCGATTCAAAACTCATGAAACATCATCTAGTGAAAGAGGTAAGCCAAGTTTGTTCAAGAAGACTTGATTGACCAAATAGTTCTGTGGCCATCTTGGATGACCTAGTTTTCCCAAAAACGACCTCCAGAACCGGTGAAGGGATCAGGCCGAAATTTGGGAGATATGATCAGGGACTGGGCCATTAAAGTTTGTTCAAGGGAAGTTAATCCGTCAAAAAACATGGCCGCCATCGGCCAATCAAAATGTAGCGTGTTTGGCGGCCATATTGGATTTTTTTTAATTGATGAATTTTGAGGCCGAAATTGGTTCTATATATGGTTTGGGGTATTCTGAGCTCAAATTTGCAATTTTCGAAACTGTCGGATAAACGGTTTGGCGGCCATCTTGGATTATTTTCCCGCCAAAGGTGGCCATACTAAAGCAATGCGAAATTTAAAATGTCTTCTTCTGGAGAAGTACTAGGCCGATTTCAATTATATTTACCAGGAAGCATCCTTAGTGCATAGGGATCCAAGTTTGTTCAAATGAAGCCGATCGGCTAATTTGGCCAGTGGCCATCTTGGATTTCGCCCGATTTTAGAAATGTCTTTAAAAATCTTCTCCGAAATCGCTAGGGAAATCGATTCAAAACTTATGATACCTCATCTAGGGAAAGACGTAAGCCAAGTTTGCTCAACACGACTTGATTGACGGAATGGTTCGGCGGCCATCTTGGATGACCTAGTTTTCATGAAAACGACTACTTCTCCGGAACCGCTGAAGGGATCAGGCCGAAATTTGGGAGATATGATCAGGGACTAAGGGCCATTATTGTTTGTTGAAGGGAACTTGCTCCGTCAAAAAACATGGCTGTCGTGGGCCAATCAAAATGTAGCCTGTTTAGCGGTCATATTTGATTTTTTTTATTTGCTGGATTTTGAGTCCAAAATTGGTTCTGTATATGGTTTTGGGTATTCTGAGCTCAAATTTGCAATTTTCGAAATTTTCAGATAAACAATTTGACGGTCATCTTGGATAATTTTCTCGTCAAAAGCTCCCATGCTAAAGCAATGGAATTTTAAAGGTCTTCTCGAGAATAACTAGGCTGATTTCAATTATGATTTGCAGGAAGCATCTTTTAGGGCACAGGGATCCAAGTTTGCTCAAATAAAAATGATCGGCCAATTTGGCCGGCGGCCACTGGATTTTGGCCGATTTTAGGAAATGTCTAAAAATCTTCTCCGAAACCGCTTGGGGAATGTTCATCTAGGCCAAGAGGTAAGCCAAGTTTGTTCAAGAGAACTTGATTGACCAAATGGTTCGGCGACCATCTTGGATGACCTAGTTTTCCGGAAAACGACTCCTCCAGAACCGCTAAAGGGATCAGGCCAAAATTTGGGCCATTAAAATTTGTTCAATGGAAGTTGATCCATCAAAAAAACATGGGCGCCGTGGGCCAATCAAAATGTAGTGTGTTTGGCGGCCATATTGCACTTGCAAAAATGGCCACAAACTCATTTAAAAGACTGCTAAACCACCCACCAACAATTTTGACAAAAATTAATGGTGCTCCAGGTGAGCGACACAGGCCCCTTGGGCCTCTTGTTAGAAATCGCTTTGAAAATCTCCGAAACCCCTTGGACAATCGATTCCAAACTCATGAAATGTCATCTAGGGCAAGAGCTAAGCCAAGTTTGTTCAAGAGAACGTGATTAACGAAATGGTTCGATTGCCATCTTGGATGACCTAGTTTTCACGAAACCGACATCTCTAGAACCACTGAAGGTATCAGGCCTAAATTTCGGAGATATGATTAGGGATTAAGCGCCATTAATGTTTGTTCAAGGGAAATTGATCCGTCCAAAAATATGGCTGCTCTGGGCCAATTAAAATGTAGCATATTTGGCGGCCATATTGGATTTTTTTATTTGATAGCTTTTGAAGCCGAAATTTGTTTTATATATGTTTTTCGGTATTCTGATATAAAATTTGCCATTTTCGAAATTGTCGGATAAACGGTTTGGCGGCCATCTTGTATAATTTTTCTGCCAAAAGCTCCCATACTAAAGCAATGGGAAATTTAACATGTCTTCTCGAGAACTACTGTGCCAATCGTCCAATTTAGCGGGTGGCCATTTTCGATTTTGGCCGAGTTTTAGAAATATCTTTAAACATCTCCAAAACTGCTTGGGGAATCGATTCAAAACTCATGAAATATGATCTAGGGGAACAGCTGAACCAAGTCTGTTCAAGGGAACTTGGTTGGCCAAATAGTTTCGATAACCTAGCTTTCGCAAATGCGACCTCCAGAACCGCGGAACTGATCAGGCTGAAATTTGGGAGATATGATTAGAGACTAGAGGCCAAACAATGGCCGCCATGGACCAGCCAAAATGTAGTGTGTTTGGCAGCCATATTGGATATTTGTAATTGATGGATTTTGAAGCCGAAATTGGTTTTATATAGGTTTTTAAGTATTCTGATTTTTCGAAACTGTTGGATAAGCGTTTTGTCAGCCATCTTGGGTCTTTTTCCCACTCCTAAAACAATGGGAAATTTAAAATGTCTTCTCGAGAACCACTGGGCTGATTTCAAGTATATTTGACAGGAAGCATCCTTAGGAAGTAGGCAGACAAGTTTGTTCAAAGGAAGATGATGGGCCAATTTGGCCCGCGACCATCTTGGATTTTGGCTGACCTTTAGCAGCGTCTTTAAAATTTGTATTCAAAACCGCGTGGGGGATCGATGCAAACCTCATCAAATATGATCTAGGACATGAGCTGAACCAAGTTTGTTCGAGGGAACTTGATTTGCCAAATGGTTCGGTGGCCATCTTGGATGATCTAGTTTTCGTGAAAACTCCAGAACCGCTGAACGGATCGGACCGGAATTTGGCAGTTATGATTAAGGCAGAAACGCCATTAAAATTTGTCCATGGAGAGTTGATATGTAAAAAAACCATGTCTGCCATGAACCAATCAAAATATAGCATTTTTAGTTGAAAATCATAAAAAGACTTACTTATTGGGCCAATTTTAATAAAACTTTGCTAAGTTTTCTTCACAGAAATTTAATTGGTAAATTTTTCGAGTGGTTATCTTGTTTTGTTCGGATGTGCCAGTGGCATATAATTCCCGGTGAGCGGTACAATACAGTCCCCTGGGCCTCTTGTTTTGATTGTTATCTAATACCATCATTTTGCTATAAATATTGATCACAATTAATTGATAAGAATTAATAAATAATGATTTGTTACAGGTTAAATTTCAGGATGATTGTAAGTTTACATTATAATATAAACTCTAAAAATATATTGAGATATTTCTGTGTTTGCTAGCATCTTATAATGCTTGGTTGGTTGGTGCGTCATCGCAGCTCAGAAAGTTGCTAGAACGTGAAAACAAAACTCAACTAACCACTGGTCGAAATAAGGCTCACTTCCAAATTAAGTCTGATCGCCAATGTGAGTGAGGTCAGACCTCGCTCGCTCTCAGGTAAGAGATCCATGGGAAAACAGTGCCGCTCACTTTCACTTTGGGATACAACAAAAATTATCCTTGCTCTCTGAATTTAAGGAAATACTCAATCTTGAAATTAATCGTTTTTGCCTAGAAATTTTATAAGAAAGTTATTTTAGAGCCTTGCTTTGACCACCAAGCATCAAATTATTAAAATCAGCTAAAATTCAAATCTGATCAGACTTGTCTCAGCTATGTTGTCAGTCAAATAAATGGACTAAACAGTTCCACATGAAAATATACCATTGTCTTCACATCTTTGCTTTACCAACCATCGCTGATCATCAATAATGGATCGGAATACATGAGGACGTAAGAAGTGTTGTGTGAGAAGGGCCCTTACCCTCCATACAACAGTTGCATTGCAACCAACCACCTTTCGGGTTATAAATTACATGTAGGTTGTGTTTTTGAATTTTGATTTTTATGCCGTGGCGACCGTTCGTCGTCCGTCAATTTTTCCTTTAAACGACTTCTCAAGAACCACGGGGCCAATTTCAACTATATTTGGCAGGAAACATCCTTAGGCCATCGGGATCCAATTTTGTTCAAATGAACCCGATCGGCCAATTCTTGGATTTAGGCCGATTTTAGGAAACATCTAAAAATCTCCGAAACCGCCTATGGAATTGATGCAAATCTCATGAAGTATGATCGAGGGCAAGAGCTCAACCAAGTTTGTTCAAGGGAACTTGATTGATCAAATGGTTTGGCGGCCATCTTGGTTGACCTAGTTGTAGCGAAAATGACTTCTCCAGAACCGCTGAAGGGATCGGGCCGAAATTTGGCAGATATGATTAGGGCCTAAGGGCCATTAGAGTCTGTTCAAGAGAAGTTGATCCGTCAAAAAACATGGCCGGTGTGGGCCAATCAAAATATAGCGTGTTTGGCGGCCATATTGGATTTTTTTATTTGATGGATTTTGAGACCCAAATTGGTTTTGTATGTGTTTTTGGGTATTCTGAGGTCAGATTTGAAATTTTCGAAACTGTCAGATAAATGGTTTGGCGGCCATCTTGGATCTTTTCCCCGCTAAAAGCTCCCATACTAAAGCAATGGGAAATTTAAAATGTTTTCTTCTGGAGAACTATCTGGCCGGTTTCAATTATGTTTGGCAGGAAGCATCCTTAGGGTGTAGAGATTCAAGTTTGTTCAAACCAAGTCGATCGGCCAATTCGGCCAACGGCCATCTTGGATTTTGGCTGATTTTTAGAAACACATAAAAATCTCGGAAGCCGCTTATCGGATTGATGCATACCTGATGAAATATGATTTAGGGCAAGAGCTGAACCAAGTTTGTTCAAGGGAACTTGATTGGTCAAATGGTTTGGCGGCCATCTTGGTTGACCTAGCTGTAGCGAAAACGACCTCCAGAACCGCTGAAGGGATCGGGCCGAAATTTGGCAGATATGATTAGGGACTAAGGGCAAATGATGTTTGTTCAAGGGAAGTTGATCCGTCAAAAAACCTGGACACCATGGGCCAATCAAAATATAGCATGTTTGGTGTACATATTTGATTTTTTTATTTGATGGATATTGAGGCCGAAATTGGTTTTATGTGTTTTTGGGTATTCTGATCTCAAATTTGCAATTTTCGAAACTGTCGGATAAATGGTTCGGTGGCCATCTTGTTGATAAAGAGCATTCTAGTTGAAATGCCTATGTTCCAGGTGAGCGATACAGACCCCTTGGGCCTCTTGTTGGTGTTAGATTGTCTTTCAAAGTATTTTAACTTTTCTTGATATTTTTAGGTTGCGGTCTGCACTGTTTACTGAGTAATACTAATCGAGAGGGTTCTAGACCAAGGTGCAATCCTGGGTTTTTCTGCCAATCGCACTCCGAGTAGCAGTATGTTCAATAAGCAAAAGTATGACATGGAGGAGAAGTTACCAATGACATGTGTCACTACCTCAGATGCGGAGCTGATTACACCAAAAGCATGTATTAGCAAAACCCCTGAAGCAGAGGGTGGTGGATATAGTGCAGCGGATGAGGACATGGGTGTGTGCCGAGTCAGTAATGCAGATCTGCGCCCGCGCTGGGACAAACAGCTTGAGTTTATTCTGGCATGTATCGGGTATGCGGTGGGACTTGGCAATATCTGGCGCTTTCCGTTTCTGTGCTATGAAAGCGGAGGAGGTAAAGTCATTAAATGTTTTAAACCAAGTAATGATCAAATTATCAATCACATGCACATCTTATAATGGTCGGGTAGTTGTCTTAGGAAAGATTCTTTTTCAGTCCAATAAGATAATATTCTATGAAAATTACCATTGAAATTCCGAGTAATAGAGTTAGCCATTGCTGTAGTCAATAACAAAAACATTAGCTCACCTGGCCAGAATAGCTAAGTAAGCTTGTCATGGCGACCGTCCATCGTCCGTCTGTCCGTCAACTTTTGCTTTAAAACGCTACTCCTCATTAACCGCTTAGAGGATTTCAACCTAATTTGGCAGGAAGACCCTTAGGAGGTAGCCTTCAGAACTGGTATACAGAATTTTAATTGGCCAATTTTTCTGGTGACCATCTTGGATTTCAGAAAATTTTGGGAAATAAAATGAAAGCCTACTCCTCATTAACTTTTTGGCCGATTTCAAGCAAACTGGCCTGGAAGGACCCTAGACTGGTATGGTTCATAATTTATATACAGAATTTTAATTGGTCGATTTTCTCGGCGGCCATCTTGGATTTTCTGAAAATAAGTTAAAAGCCTACTCTTCATTAACCACTTGGCCGATTTTAATCAAACTCATTGGGAAGGACCCGATAGTAGTATGCTTTAGAAATGGCATGAAATCGTTTACTACGCTACTCCTCATTAACTACTTGGGCAATTTCAACCAGGATTGACTAGAAGGATACTAGGCTGATAGGTTTCAAAACTTGTATATAGGATTTTGATTGGTCATTTTTTCCTCTGGCCTTCTTGGATTTTCTGAAAATTGCTGGAAATCACTTAAAAACCTACTCCTCAATAACCACAAGGCCAATTTCAATCAAACTTGGATGGAAGAACCCTAGCTTAGTATGCTTCCGAAGGTCTATACAGAATTTTTGATTAGTCAAATTTTCCAGCAACCATCTTGGATTTTCTGAAAAATGGCGCGAAATCATTTAAAACGCTACTCCTCATAAACTACTTGACCAATTTCAACCTGACTTGGCTGGAAGGATACTAGGCTTGTAGATTTCAGAACTTGTATACAGAATTTTGATTGGTCCATTTTTCTGTCGACCATCTTAGATTTTCTGAAAATTTTGGGAAATCAGTTAAAAGGCTACTCATTAACCGCTTGAACGAGTTCAAGTAAACTTGACTGGAAGGACCCTAAAGTGCTATACTTCAGAGGTTGTATATAGAATTTTGATTGGTCAATTTATTCAGTGGCCATCTTGAATTTTCCGAAAAATGGCTCAAAATCGGCTACTCATTAACTACTTGGATGAGTTCAACCAGACTGGCTGGAATGGGCTCTGAGCGGTAGACTTTAGAAATTGCATATAGAATTTATTGGTGATTTTTCCGGTGGCCATTTTGGATTTTCAGAATATTTTTGGAAATCAGTTAAAAGGCTACTCCTCATTAACCACTTGGCCAATTTCAACCAAACTGAGCTGGAAGAACCCTAGGCCTGTACGCTTCAGAACTTTTATACAGAATTTTGACTGCTTGATTTTGATGGTGGCCGACTTGGGTTTTCCGATAAATGGGAATTCCTATAAAATGCTACTCCTCATTAATCGCTTGGGCAATTTCAACCAATTTTGGCTGAAAGGATTCTATTGTCATAGCCTCTAGAAATTCTATTCAGAATTTCGAATGTTTTGACAACGCTCTCTGATTTTCTGAACGTTTTCCGGAGCCATTTAAAAACGGTGCTCCTTCAATCAATAACCCGATTTCAACAAAACGTGAGTTGAACGATCCTAGACGGTATGCTTCAACATATTAAATGAGTCTTGATTGGTCAATTTTTTGGTGGCCATCTTGGATTTTCCGAAAATCATCCATCATGTCTATTTACGTGCAAATGGTGTAAATGCCAATGCTCCAGGGGAGTGTCACAGGCCATTGGGCCTCTTGTTTAGGGGGTGGGGGGGGGGGGGGGGGGTGGGTGGGGAGCAGCTATAGGTTGGTTATTATATTAAGCTATCATTCAAGAGCATATGTTAGTTCCCTGATCTTAAATTCCTTTAAGTATCCTTTATGAATAGTCAGACCCTGATTAGTTTGAAACATTTTTATTGAACATCGTCATTGACGATGGCAAAAACTTCTTTCAGTCAAACTAATTTAAACATTCAGCAGTTATTGTGGTGCAATCCTGGAACCCAGCATCACAGATTGAAAACATGGTGACTTAAAGTTGTTTCTGATATTTTCATTGTTAACTGACTTGTAATTACAGTACAGCTTATAAATATGTTAACACTAATTTCTGAAACAAAAACAGAAACAAGTTTGTTAATGCGATTCTGAACACGAGGTAAGAAATGTTATGTTGAATATTTTGAACATAATCTGATTAGAAGATGTCTTGCAATCCATTTATGTTCAAAATATTGAACGGTTCATAATAAGGAAAAATTAGTTACCTCTCCGGAATGTAGAAATTGTTTGAGTGTAGCTTTCGTGATCATCTCGGTCACTTCTTCAGCACTAACTGACGGTCGCTGTGGTCAGTTCTTGTGGAATCACTTGACAGCATGGACTGGTAGACTGCTGGTATGCGGTAGCCCTCGTCTCGGTTCATGGGTAGTTGATGCTTGTAGATTTCTATGGCCTCTAACTTTCCGTTTAAATAAGTCGGTCTGAATGTTGATGACCGAGGCACTGCTGGCGGGGATGACGTGGCCAGTGGATTCTGTGTGTTCCACCACCGATGAGTTGGAATTGATTTTGAGATGTTCTTTGACTTTGGTGCTGAGAGGCCGTTTGGTTTTGCCTATATACGGTGGTCATATTCGTTCTTGTAGATGACTCCAGAGCGTTCATATGTGGTCAGTTTTTCTTTGGGTCTTAGTAATTGTGATCTTAAGGTGTTGACGAGATTGTGGTAAGTTTTGATGTGGTGTTGTCTGAAGTCGGCCAAGGTGTTCTGATAGGCCTTGGATGTACGGAAGACTGACTAGTGGAAGTTTTTCGACATCTAGTTGTTTATTACGAGGGAGGGGGGGGGGGGGAGGTGGTTTTGTCATCCACGAAGTGTAACCATTGGCTAGGAGAGACTGTTGGATGTGATGATGTTCTTCTTTTTTGTCTGATGTTCCTGTGATGTCTGCGTGGTTAAATAGAGTTTTGACGACTGGCCTTTTGTGTTCCAAATGGTGATTATAATGGAAGTTTTTCTGTACGCTGTAAGTTTGGTAGTTCTGAAATCGGTTCGTTTTAGACAGATGCTTATTGTAATTTATATCTAGGCCCGGATTCACAAAGAATCAAAGAAGTGTAAGTTACACTTAAGTCTAAAAAAGTTGTAGGTTTAAAAAATTGGCGTAAATTCGTATTCACAAAAAAGGGTAACTTACGACAATGACGTAAATTAGCCCAAATATTGGCGTAACTTACGCCTGCAAATGTACCACGTGTAAGTCTGGGGAAAACTTTGTTAAAACAGTAGTAAATGGACGAATTTAGAAAAGCAAATTGATGTTTTTCCGTCATGACGTAACCTTTGAACTCAGGCGGCCTGCAGTGAAAGCCTAGTTACCGTAACGTAAACAAAGCAACAGCTGTTGATTTGTGTAGCACATAGATTGATATTTATATGCGATCGATTGGCTACTAATAAAATTACCCAAATATGATTTTTTTTTTGTTAATTTAGTCAATCGTTTGAATGAGCTAAAGTAAATCATTACAGGCACATTGTGCATCATTTCGACAATTCAATCTGTTATTTGGTACGTGCGCAATTCATTTCAAAATTTGTAGTTGAAGATCTATATATGTTCCACTTCCAATGCCCTTCCACGATGTTATCACCATTACCAATTCCTAAAATTGTCATTGACATCCGCATATTAACCGTGTATAAATCTCATGTTTATTCAAGAAAATTTCCATTTTGTCATAGAAAATGTTCATTTTCAGTCCATGAACTGTTATTTTTTTAAATCGTTCACTGGAATGACTGGCTCTGTTTTCTCTTACCGAGCCAGTCATTCAGTGGCAAAATTAAAAATAATCTCTTGGTCTGCAGATCGACATTTCACAAGACCATGTTCTGCGGAATGCACTTTTTTTTGCCGGCTTGAATGTCAAAGCCGAAGGTTTAAAGTCTGGTTATAATTAATTGTCAATTCTTGAGTCAATTAATTATATCCAGTTTTCAGCCAACATTCCACAATGCATTGCGCTTATTACTGTTTAACGTTAACCAGAGCCTGTACCCGGAACAGTGTTCCGGTTAACGTTAAACAGTAGTAAGCGCAATGAATTCTGGGATGTTGGCTGAAGACCGAATAGCTTATATATAGGTTATAGGACATAGGTACAGCCTTTACATTTTTGTCATAAAAACCACGCAACAAATATATCACCTACTAAATGTTTCTATATAAATTTGTTTGTTGTTTTTTGTAACAAAAATTCAAAGACCGTTCCTAGGCCGGGTGCCTAGGCCTACATCCTCAGAAAATTAGATTAAAACAAAATTAGATTCAAATGGTGGGGTTTGGGGTGGTGTGGGTGTTAGGATTGATCCTCTCCCATAGAGTATCCCTATAGCACCCCTAGGTTTTGTCCCCACCTATATAGTTTGCACCCTGCCACCCCCTGGTAAAAATTCTTTCCTATGCCCATGTGTCTGCAGCGCATAAAAATAAGTGTGTTTTGGTGTTTGTTATTCTCGCTTTTCTCGGCATTGTTTTGATTAATATTAATTCTTACAGCTCAGTCGGATTCACGGTGGTCTGCATTTATGCATTCTTAGAGCGACGATTTGCTGCATTCTTAGAGCGACAATTTGCGCATCCACATACTAGAGAGATTTGCGTTCATTTATGACAAAAAACGTACAACAAAAAACTTACGCCTGTCTTCGTGAATCGTGGTTAAGTCAAACATATAAGTGTGATGGCGGAGCTTACGCCAGGCGTAACTTACATTTCTTTGTGAATCCGGCGCCCTGAGCTGTAGAGTGTCATGTCGCTGCAAGGTGTGTGATTGATTATGGGTGTCGTGCAGATTTGACTCCAATCAGTATCATACACTACACTATTCTGGGCCCATGTTCCCGAAGCTCTCGTTATGTTAGCGATATCGTTACACTACTAAAGCAATGCTGTAACGATATCGCTAGCTAACGATAGCTTCGGGAACATGCGTCCTGATCAGCACAATGTATTTACCCCTTTAACACTCATCAGCCAAAAATTGATTCTGCAGTGGTCTTCAGTAATGTCTATACATATAATATGTAGGGTATGAGCTGAACCAAGTTTGTTCAAGAGAACTTGATTGGCCAAATAATTCAGCGGCAATCTTAGATGACATTAGGGATGGGGTGTGGGATGGGGTTGAGGTGTGTGTTTGTTTGTGGGGTAGGTGGGTGGAGTGGTGGGGGTGTGGATAGTAAATCTCACTCTTTAGGAAAATTGGCATCTCTGAATATACAAAATACACTATAATCTCAAGCCCGGGGATGGGTGTGGATGGGGCCAAATGATGGTTGTTCCTTAGTACAATTGATCTTATGAGTTATGACTGCCTGTTATCAGGAACCACCATCTGCTGGCTCCAAATGTGAGTGTCCTTTATAGGCAGGTTTGTGTGTACAATCAAGTACAGCTTTGTATAGGTGAATATGTTAATAAGTAGCACAGATTATCAAAATAACCAGACATTGCCATACTGTTTGTTACACAGTGTATACATGTATTTCTCTAAAAAAAATCTTTGGCTGGTCAATATTATGCCCATGAATCTGGGTCATTTAACCCTTGTACCTCTGTAATTGCAGTATCTCTAGACATCTATACAGCAAAACTGTTGAATATCTTGAAACTAATTTTACTGGAACGTTGCTGCCCATACCGTTGCAGCAACAGCTCCCCATCAAATTAGTTTCAACATATTTAATAGGATATTTTTTACATCAAAAACCATGTGTCATTTGAGTCCTGTAAGTATTAAAGGGTGTAATATGGTGGGCTGAAAAGAATATGCGCTTCAGTAGGCCAATGATTCCATAGATATTCCTCAGGCAAATCTTCAATGATTCAGCAATTTCTCCACTAGTATTCTGTATAAATTCATTCTATTGATTTCACACAAAGGTAGATTTGCTTACGCTAAATCCAGTTGAGTATATGGGCAGCAACAATGCCCATTCAAGTTTGTTCCAAAACATTCAATAGAAAAAAATATCTGTAGGCAATCGCTGGCAATTCATGCGTGTCAAACAGGTTGTCCAGCAGACAACATGAGTCTATTAATAAATTAAATAAAGTCATCATTTATCTGACTGTATAGCAGTGGGCGACCATTTACCTTTGAAAATGAAATAGCCTAGATGTGTGTGATGATGACTAAGTAGTTCTAGATCTGCTTCTGAATATTCATGATATTTATGGTTTTGCTATGGAGACCAGATTCCCTGGATGTTCAATATACTAATTATAACCTGGACACGGTGATGCAGCACATTTTTCATTTACTCAAGTAACCCTTTAACAATACAAATTTGCTTTAAAAATTCCAATTTGCTGATAGAAAATGTCCATTTGTATACCAAGCGAACTTATTTGGCAGGAAAGTGTTACTGCTTCCAGTTGAATTGCTTTCAAAATATTAAATGCTTTACCTAAATGGTTTGCTTTGAGTTCTTGAGATAGCTAGGCTTTCGGGTACTCAGAAGGGTTAAGCAAATTAGTACTGTAGGGATATTGGATATTGGACACACAACCATAACCTGCGATTGATTATTTAATAAAACGCCTCCCTTTATGTCATGACCAATGTTTACCATATAGAAGAAATGTGCCTGTTTCATTCATTTCCATCTGTGTGTGTGTGTGTGTGTGTGTGCATGCGTGCGTGTGTGCGTTTTACTATAATGCAATGCCTACTGGAGAAATCATCAACAGATTTGTGATTCCCTTGCTGGCTTGGTCAAGGTTATACAAGATGGTCGCTGCTGAGACTATAGATGAGATTTCTGAGTAGTTGTTCTATAATCACATTGACTGAAAGTTATTACTGCCGAGGTTCCACAGCAGTGACATATAAGCACATTATTTTGAAAACACTTGGTTGCTTTGCTGTGTGTTTTTGTGAAATTTCTATATCAGGCCTGAGACTTGTGAGCAGGATTGCACAGCTAATCAATCAGTTAAACCTTTAACATGTTAGCAGGATTGCACAGCTAATCAATCAGTTAAACCTTTAACATGTAAGCAGGATTACACAGCTAATCAATCAGTTAAACTTAACACATGAGCAGGATTGAACAGCTAATTAATCAGTTAAACCTTTAACACATGCACAGGATTACACAGCTAATCAATCAGTTAAAGCTTTAACACGTGAGCAGGATTGCACAGCTAATCAGTCCATTAAAGCTTTAACACGTGAACAGGATTGCACAGCTAATCAATCAGTTAAACCTTTAACACTTTCATGTTGAAGCATGCCTCTGCAGGGGTTTTGAGTAATGTCCATGTGCAGGCCAAGAGAAGATGATTTTTTTTAAATTTACCACTGGAATGACCGGCTCGTTATCAATATATTGTTATGTTAGGTCTTGAGTCTTGCATGCAAATTGAGCTTCAAAAAGCAAAGATTTTGATTTATTGATCAAATTTAGTCATTAAAAGGTCAAGCCTGCCAAAATCTTCCTCTGCAGTGCTCTTGAGGAATAGTCATTCCAGTGGTAAATTTTCGAAGATAATCTCTTGGTTTGCAAATGGACATCCGCTGAGCAAATATTTCAATTTTCTTGATAAATCTTTACCATTAAAGTGTTAAACTAGACATCTAGATTCAGTACCTCTACCTTGTATAGAAAATGGTGCTTGCTCATGAAATTTTGTAAAATATTACTGTTAGCTCATTCTCTTCACAAGCACATGCATGTGCATGCATGCATGCCTGCACACATAGTCACATACACATGCTATCTTGAACCCGTTAACACTCAAATTTTTTAATAGAAAATGTCAATATGCAGGTCAAGAGGAGACTATTTTTGAAAATTTCAGAAACAGTAATCTCTTGCTCTGCAAATGGACATTTCTCAAGAAATCTTATCGCACTACCCAAGCCCAACAAGCTACTGGACGCACCAGCCAATCTGCGGCCCATTCTGCTCCTCAAAAATCCTATCTAATGTCACTATGCAGCATCCGAGACAAGATCGATGACTTCACTGGATCATGTCAAAGTGGTTTCAAACGTGGACGCAGCTGTACAGACATTGTATGGGCTCAACACATGCTTGTATCGGTAGTCATGTCCAAACACTGGGATTTCCACGAAATTGGCATTGACATGTCATGAGCCTTCGACACAATTAAACGCTCAAAGATCCTAGATGTACTACGGCAGGCCAGTTGCAATGAGAAGAAAATGAGATACAACTAGTGAGACTACTACCTGCTGACACCAAGCTGAGAGTACGAGTCAAGTCACTGAAGTCTGTAGAGTTTGACACATCAATCGGCTCCCCACAGGGAGATGGTCTATCCCCTGTGCTCTTCTACTGTTACCTGGCTGCTGCATTGAAATCCGTGCAGGAAAACTCCACAAGACCAAACCCCCCCTGGTGCCAATACTGGGCATGGAATATGCCGACGATGTGGACTTTATAGATGAGGAAAAGAAACCCCTTGACGAACTTCTCCCAATAGCTGCAAGCAAACTAAAAATTGAGAATCTCTATGATTGAATCCAAAACAGAATTCACCCACATATACCTATCTGCAAAGCATGAAACTAAAGAAAATGACGATCCACTCCGTGGCGGCGAACCATGGAGGAAAAGTAAAATCCTGGGCTCATTGCTTTGCAGTACTGCTGACATTGCTGCACGCTGCATCATGGGGAACATAGCTTTCCAGTCCTTCTGGAAGCTATGGATTCGTAGATCAAAGATGCCCTTGGTAAAAAGACTACGTTTATACATTGCAACCTGCGTATCCGTGATGCTGTATAACTGTAACAGCTGGGCAGCTCCAAAGGCAGCTCTAGACAAACTCGATGCCTTCCACCGCAAACACCTACGCACCTTCACTGGGCACCGATGACCAGACAGTATAATTTCCAACGATGCACTATACAAGATATGTATTACGTCGCTGCTGACTGTAAAAGTCGCCCAGCAAAGATGGTCCATATTTGGCCATGTGCTAAGGATGCCAGAAGAGACACCAGCGCAGAAAGCCTTGGAATTTGCCCTACTCAGAGCGAGCAAATACAAAGCCAGGAGAGGACGTCATTGCATAAATCTGCTGGTGCCCGATTTATACGTCGAACTTCTCATGTGCCGTACCAGCTAAATCTGCCTGTTAATGACGGAGTCCTAACTAGTTCAACATATAAAGCAACCAGTCCTCATTAGCACGGCGCGACAAAGTTTGACTTATAAAACAGGCTTAAGCATGCTATGAAGGGACCTTAAGAAAGCAGGACTCGGTACACTCAAGTCAGGAGTGGACCTGAGGAAGCTAAGGATTTAGCTGAGGACAAGACACAGTGGGCAAAAGTGAAGAAGGCTGATTGCAGTTGTAGAATGTTTCTACTACTACAGCCACAGAATACAGTAATCATACATTTCTCAAGACCACTGAAGAAGCCGTTTTTGGCTGATATGAGTGTTAACTCTTACCACTCCAATGTCAAACCTTTAAATTTTCATATTAAATTAAAAGATTAACTGGTGTTCATTTTTCAACAAATTTGGGGGAAGATGGTGCTGTTGTAGATTCATTGAGCCATGGAGATTGTTATTAGGGAGATTAATAATTAAGGAAATCAATCTGGCCACTATGAATTATACTTACTTATACTTATACTTATCATATACTACCCTTATAGGCAAAATGCCTGTAGATAGATAGCGACTGCATTATGGCGTATACAAAAAATCTGACCAAAACGAATCTAGTTTATTTTTTAAGATATTTAGGCTTCATTTGGTAAGCTATTCCAACTATTCATAATTCGGTTTGCAAAAAAGTTCTGCCTAATTAGATTGTTACTTCTACTCTTAGTGAGTTTAAAATTATGTCCCTGAGTCATGCTT
The DNA here is from genome assembly GCA_034401795.1 of Chaetoderma sp. LZ-2023a. NCBI lineage: Eukaryota > Metazoa > Mollusca > Caudofoveata > Chaetodermatida > Chaetodermatidae > Chaetoderma > Chaetoderma sp. LZ-2023a. The sequence goes on from JAVVLW010002045.1 coordinate 36,168, forward strand.
TTTTTGTCTATCTCCAAGAATGGGCACTGAACACGATAAAGGCCATGAATGTATTTGTAAGTTTGAATCATATCCCCACGTGATCGACACTAGTAGAGAGAAGGTAGATTCAGATATTTTAACCGGTCTAAATAATTATAATTTCTTATTGAGGGTATCATTTTAGTTGCTCTTCATTGCACATTTTCTAGTGTTAGACTGTCTTTTTTTAACATGGGAGTCCATGGGGCATTCCCGTATACAAGTATAGGTCTAACTAGCGAAATGTACAGCCTTACCAGAGTTGAAGAGTCTAAATGGGTGAGAGACCTTCTTATCAGTCCTAAAATCTTATGAGCTTTTGATAATTGAATTTGACAATGGATGCTAAATTTTAGTTGGTTGTCTACATTCAGACCTAAATCCTTTACGACAGTTGTTTCTACCAGCTTAATATTTGTATCAAGAGAGTTCATGAAGTATGAATGTTTAATATTAGCTGTACCTAGATGCATAGCATGGCATTTGTCAGCATTGAATTTGATTTGCCAGATAGAAAACCATTTCGTTATGCTATTTAAGTCATCTTGTAGTTCTATTGCATCAATTGATGATTTAATTTCTTTGTAGATTTTTGTATCTTCAGCAAACATGTTAATTTTAGAGCACTTAATTACATCAGGAAGGTTGTTTAAGTAACAGATGAAAAGGAGTGGTCCTAGTACACTACCTTGGGGCACACCGCTAATGACAGGAGTTTGAACTGATTTGCATCCATTCACGACAGCTCTGTTAGTAAGAAAATCCTCAATCCATTTTAGTAGGTTACCATGGATACCATATTTAGGATTATAGGAACTTTTCTGTGTGGCTTCATGGGAAAAATTAAGATACCCTTGTTGCGGCATCCTAAGCCTTGAATTTGTTCAAGAAAATTTCAATTTTTTCATAGAAAATGTCAAGAGACTATTTTTAAAAATTTACTACCGGAATGACTGGCTCGTTTATCGACCCATTCATTCCAGTGGTAAATTTTCAAAAACATTTCTCGTGCTTTGCAAATGGACATTTCTCAAGACCACTGAAGAAGACATTTTTGGCTGATATGAGTGTTAACTCTTAACCACTCCAATGTCAAACTTTTAAATTTTCAAATTAAATTAAAAGATTAACTGGTGTTCATTTTTCAACAAATTTAGTGGAAGATGGTGCTGTCGTAGAAATAGAATTTTGACATCAGAGTGGTAAGGGTTAATGGGTTAATCTAATCAACCCAGCAAACAAAATATGATATAAAAAAGATTCTACTATCAAATGACATTTTGTACCTGACATTGGTTTTCAGAAATTGTTATTTCGCATGAATGCTGTGATTGGTAATGGGTTAATGGATTTCAATTCCATGCTATTGTATGTTAGACCTTCAAATCACTGACCTTCTCATCTTTCAGGTCACACAGATTTGATGTGATCATGATTATAGGCCAGGTACATACAATTCTATGACTTATTTGCTCTTCTGTGATATAGAATGTTGATAATCAAGCATGACCGTTCAATGAGCCATGGAGATTGTTATTAGGGAGATTAATAATTAAGGAAATCAATCTGGCCACTGAATTATAGGAAATTCTGAACACTAACCCTTTAATGTGTTCAAGAAAATTTCAATCTTTTCAAAGAAAATGTCAATTTGCAGAGCATGAGAAGAGTATTTTTTAAAGTTTAGCACGTGAAAGGCTGGCTCTGTTATCGAGCCAGTCATTCCAGTGGTAAATTTTCTAAAGTAGTCTTCACTTGGTCTGCAAATGGGCATGTGTCAAGACCGCTGTAGAAGCTGTTTTTGGCTGTTATGAGGGTTAACGGGTTAACCAAGTACAAGTATCAAAATTAAGGCTTTCAAAGATAAATCACTCAAAGCCATATAAAGGCCATATTTACTCATTTGCATAGACATTATTCCTTTCAGCCAGTCTAAGCCAGTGAGCATGGGTAGTGTAGCCGATATCGCTATGAATATATATTTACAAAATAATTTGGTTGAAAGTTGTTTATGCCCTGTCAAGTAGGAAGAACTATTCACCATAAAATGAAAATGTTCGGCAGCTGTATGGCTTTGATAAAATCAATGTATTCCAGGATTACTGGCATGAAAAGTAAATAAGCTGTCTTCTTCACAGATTTCTTTCATGGACAATAACTTTCAAAAGTGCATCATTAACCCGTTAACACTCATATCAGCCAATATCGGCTTCTGCAGTGGTCTTGAGAACTGTCCATTTGCAGACCAAGAGAAGACTATTTTTGAAAATTTACCACTGGAATGACTGGCTCGATTGGCTCTTTTCGAGCCAGTCATTTCAGTGGTAAATTTTTTAAAATAGTCTTCTCTTGGTCTGCAAGTGGACATTTTCTATGAGAAAATTGAAATTATCTTGAACAAATTCAAGGCTTAAAGGGGTAAGACAGTCAGTCCACTGTTTACCTGGTAACCATGGCAAATTGTGCGCTCAATGTTATCAATTATCTGTCTGCTTTGATGGCATTAATCAAAGTGACAATTAATTCACCAGAGCTTCGCTACAAGATATTCTCACACATTATCCTTTTAGTCTTTGAAATGCCAGTGTCCCATTCAAGACAAATTCCCAGGAAAGGTGTTGAATATTTTGAAACTAATTTGATTGGAGACTGTTGCTCTCAAAGCTCTGTCAAACGAGGTACCAAGGATTCAAGAGAACATTTCTTACATCAAAAAGAATTTGCCATTTCTGGTCTTAAAAGGTTAAAGGTTAATAGATAAAGATCTGTTCAAAACATTAGCTAGGAGATCCATTTCTAAAGGCCACACCACACTCAATATGTAATTATGTCTCTTAGGCCATGTTCTCATTAGAGACTTAATCAGGAATAACACCATACTAATGTATGGCATTATTCCTGATTAACTCTCTAGTGAGAACACAGCCGTACATAGCTTCTCTGGCCAGGAGAGCATGTACTGTATTTGCGGCCAGCTTGACTTATAGAGTGAAAGAGGTGGTGGCTTAACACTTTAGCCCTGAAATTTGTTCAAATTTTTTTTGAAAATTTACCACTAGAATGACTGGAGCCAGTTATTCCAGTGGTAAATTTTCAAAAATAGTCTTCTCTAGGTCTGCAAATGGACATTTCCCAAGACCACTGCAGAAGAAATTTTTGGCTGATGTAAGTGTTAAAGGGTTAATATTGGTGAATAATATATGTGTACAGAACAGTAGCTATGCTATAGGCAGGGGTGACATAATGAGACAATTCATAAGGCAAGACGACTTCAGTTCATCCTGGCCTATTTCTGTTTAACGATTTCAATGTTGATATCCCATTTCATATTACATGTAACTACCCTAGAACCTATGTGTTGCAGAGCAGGGAGGATAGAGGGGCGGTGAGGTCATGTTCCCCTCCTGATAATTTCTTTGGGGTACAGCATATGTGATCCCCGACAACTCCCCCCCCCCCCCCTCCCAATAAACAGTAATACATATCTTACCACCAGCACCATCCCTCTAGGCATTCGATTACAGTGTTCATCTGTCTGTCTTGATATCTGTCCGTTCACCATTTCCTGTCAAGGCAAGTCCTACAGTTTACACATGTAGTTACTGTTATTGTAAATGTTCATAAATGTTGCCAGTACCACCTGTTGATGGGTCGTTTTAGGCTAAATCTGTCCATATTTGGTATGTCCTTTGAAAAAAATTACAAACATTTTCCTGTTCAGGCTTGATCTAAAAAATTTGAGATTTGCATTGATAGGATCTTGTTTCGCTGAAATCAGTCCATATTCTCCAGAGTTATCTCTCCTTAAAAACTTAAAATTCATAAAGGTTTTCTTTACATCCCAGATCTCGAAGAGTTCTGCACCTAGATTGCCTGAAAATTTGCGTAGGCATACTCAGTTCAGATTTGATGCATGTATATTGTGCAGTGCCTGACAGGATCTCACTTGTGATCATGTTTCGGCAATATATCTCTATATGTTTGCCAGAGTTATCTCCCGTGACAAACATAAATGTGATCAAGTCTTGTCCAGACTTAACGTGTGTATCAGATGGAAAATTCAACTCACACAAATGTCAAGGTGTATGCTTTATTGATAGACTTTTATGAAAACATCTGTGTATTTAGTACAAATTAACCCTTTAATGATTAAATTTGGTCAAGAATATCAAAATATTTACTTATTAAATAGCCATTTGCAGGCCAAGAGAAGACCATTTTTTAGTCATTCATGTGGTAAATTTTCACAAATAATCTCGTGGCCTATAAATGGACATGTCTCAAGTCTACTGCACTGAGGCCGGTTTTCGCTGGCTTCGTCATGAAAGGGTTAAACATTTACAGTCTGGCAGGCCTCCGTGAGTTGAAATAATGTAGACAACAGCGCAGGTTACATATTGTCAAAGGTTGCAGGTAAATGGATGAGCCTTTCACTGTAGGAGAAGCACAACACAGTCTAAAAAAAATAAATAGTAATCCTAACACTTTTTACCAATTGATGAGTCCAGTTTCTCAGTCAGTCATATGACATCACAATCAACTACGTCACAAGTTGGCTGATGTCATAATCAGTTGCATCGTGAATGACAGGATTTAGTCCATCTTAAGATAGTCGGTCAAGTTGTATGAATTGTATGTGTTTACTGTTTAATAAACATTCAGTTGAATATTTTGAAACTAATTTGACTGGATGCTGTTGCTACCATAGGCAGAAACAACACCAAGTCACATTAGTTACAAAATATTCAACAGCTTACCTGTCTAGTTTTTTAGAAATTGAGATTCGGAGAGTGCACGGATCGATTGATCCCAACATGGGCAAAGTGCGGGTGGAGCTTAGCTAGAGTTGGGCGGGGCATAAGTAAAACTGGATTCTTCCATTGATATGGTTTAGTTAGTGATGTGTCGTATCAGTATCTGTATTATACACACATCTGCAATGTGATAAAACTACTTCTCCATTATACTGTGCTACCTTACCTCAAACTAAAAGAAACAGGCACTACAGACACTGTCTATTGCATATTCACTGATGTGAGACCCAAGAGAGGATCTGAAAAGTGTTAAAATTCCATATCAAATTTATCACATAAGTTTGTGTTAGTTGTATTAGTAAAATCTCTTGGAACAGGTTTTAGCAAGTTCCAAATGAGATCATGCATGTACTAAGCTACTGTGATTAATTTTATACCATTTTGTATTATTTTTGTCTCGCCTGCAAAGCAGAAGTGAGACATAGTTATCACTTTTCCCATGGTGATGACAATGGTGGCGATTGTGGCATGAATATATAGGGGTGCGGCGTGTGATAGGGTTGTTGTGGTGGGGCCACTAAAATTGTCTTTTATACCTCTAAATGTAAATTCCAGTCAATCATTAATGAAAAAATGTATCTGCTATAGTTACTCACCTTTAGTGGACAACTCAGAACATTAAACTTTTGTGCTTGAAACATCTTGTGTGATCTGAGCAAGATAAGCAAGTAAAATGACATGAAAACCTGTTTGACAACAATGTCACTTAAAACCATGTAATAGCTAATGTCTACATACATCCCTCTGGCTATGTCGTTAGAAGATGTAATTTGTGAAGCATATTGTCAGTTCATGCCCTTGATGGCAACAGATCATAGCCATACTAAACTGTTACTGTTTCTGTGATTTTGTATTTCAGGTGCGTTTCTCATCCCATACTTCATCATGTTGATATTGTGTGGCATACCATTGATGTACATGGAAATTGCTATTGGTCAATATACACGTAGGGGACCAATCGGAGCACTCGCAAAGATATGTCCTTTATTTAAAGGTAGTCACTATTCCTATCATCTAAATAGGTTTGAATATACATGTAATAGCATTTGGTTTTTGTGTCTCTATCCATCCGTTTATTTGTGTTATGTTTTCACCAGACCATGCTTCCTGTTCAATGCAATAGCTAGAAGGGCATGCGTGTGTGTGGTGCATGCATTTGTTGTGTGTGTGTGTGTGTATATGTGTGTTCATGCCTGTATGTGTGTTCATGCGTGTATGTGTGTTCATGCGTGCAGGTCTCCAGTGTGGTAACTATTCTACTGGAGGGATTTTCACCAAATATGTGTTGAGGATTTTCTTCATTGTACTGAAGAAACTTCTTGATTTTGAGTGACAAAAGGTTAACAATCATTGAAAATTGTGTGTGTGATAATAGTAGTTACACAAGTGTTTTGCCTGTGATACATACAGGCTGTTACGTATGGTGTGTGTGTGTGTGTGTGTGTGTGTGTGTGTGTGTGTGTGTGTGTGTGTGCGTGCGTGCGTGCGTGCGTGCGTGCGTGCGTGCGTGCGTGCGTGCGTGCGTGCGTGCGTGCGTGCGTGCGTGCGTGCGTGCGTGCGTGTGTGTGTAATAACCAGAGCAGCCATCCCTGATCTCAACCAATCAAATAAGAGCATTTGTTCATCTGACATTACTGAGGCGGAATAAGTTTATTCAAGTTGTCCCCAGTAAGACTACAAATGCTGTTGCTGTGAAAGAGTATTTCCAGCCTTTAAACACCTGGAACCAGATTTGCTCAAATTCTGGTTCTATTGATATCTAAGAAGCTACTGATCCAATGTGGCTAAAATTTCAACACATAATTTAGTTTCTGACCACACACTAGCATTCGACACCTTGGGTAGTTGATCTTGAAAATCTGAAAAATCATGAACACCGGTAACTTGGGGAAAATATTTGGTCAAAATGTCATAATCATTGTGATTCTAGGCTAAGTTTGAATGCATAGTTTTCAGGTCGGCGTGACCTGCTGCAGTCAGTCGGACCTGATGCACACAGCCAATTCTCAACATACTCAAAGGTCACAGCAGAGGCTGGTTTTGGTTGGGTTGACCATTTTAGGGTTACATTTGATTCAAATCTGTTGTTTCCTATTGCAGCTTCCAGTTACATTAGTGTTATAATATTTAACACTATCCTGTAAGCTTGCTGTGAAGTGGAGAAATTGAGTTCCTGAGATTTGGAATTTTGATTACCTAGTTGAGAGGCCTACAATAATGAGCGTTTCCAGTTTATCCATCCGCCATATGATGTCATGAACAACTACGTGACACTAGGACAACATCATAATCAATTACAGCATGAATGACTCGATTTAGTCCGTATTAAGCACTTAATAGTCTGACACGTTGTACGAATTGTATATCTTTACTATTTAATAAACATGGTGTTTAAGTTATTTGACAATGCAAATGTCAAATTAGTTTCAAAATGTTCAGCAGCTTACCTGTATAGTTTTCTGGAAATTGATAGTCAGGGCGTTTGGGGATCGATCCCAACACAGCCAATGTGTGGGTGGAGCTTAGCTAAAGATGGGCAGACATAGCTAAAACTGGAAAGGTCAATTGAGCAGCCTAACAGCTTTCTGTTTGAATAATTATTAAATTATTTATTTTAGGTGCAGGTCTGGCATCGGTCGTCATCTCATTCATATTCACCACATACTATAACATCGTCATTACATGGGCGATGTACTATTTGTTTAATACATTTAAGACCATTATGCCGTGGGCCGACTGCCAGCATGACTGGAATTCAGTGCACTGTTGGGATGGCCAAAGCAATGCAACTTCTAACCAATCAGATGTCATCCGTCCAAATAATTCCATCTCGCCATCACAGGATTTCTATGAGTAAGTATATTTGGTGGCTCCAGACCTAACTCATAATTTTAACCCATTTGATGTTGAAATCAGAGGTTAGAGTTGAATGAAAGGGTAGTAAGGTCATCTTTAGCTCAGCTGATATTTTAGTCAGGTGTATGTGTATCATTGACTAATAACAATGATGACACCATTTACTATTTATTATCAGGTACTTGATACCAAACCTAGTCGAAATAATTTACACTGCCAAATAATTATGTGAGATTGACCTGGTTTCTGAAGAATATAGATAAAATAAAAGATTTCCCATATTACATGTATTAACCTTTTAACACTCATATCGGCCAAAAATGGCCTCTGCGGTGGTCTTGAAACATGTCAATTTGCAGACCAAGAGAAGACTATTTTTGAAAATTTACCAGTGGAATGAGTGGCTCGATAACCAAGCCAGTCATTCTAGTGGTACATTTTCAAAAGGCGTTCTCTTGGTCTGCAAATGGACATTTTCTATGATAAAATTGAAATTTTCTTTAACAAAATTGAGTGTTAAAGGGTTAAGCATTACATGTGGTAACATTTCTATAATTCTGCAGATTGAATGTATTGTTATTTTTGTTGTTGGTTAGACGCCGGGTGCTTGAGAAAACATCTGGTATTGATGAACCAGGTGTACTGCGCTGGGACTTGGCGCTTATTCTCCTTCTTGCCTGGATTCTAGTTTATTTCTGCCTTTTCAAGGGAGTTCGATCCACTGGAAAGGTAACGTGTAGCATATAATGTTACTGAATATGTAATTTAATCTGTTTCCTGTATTCAAGCAGCTGCCTAACTACATATAATTTATCAAGGTGACACTGTAAGTTAAGCTTTATGGACTAAGTCATTTATGTACTTGACCCGTTTTCACACCCTATGAGACATGCTCGTTTATGCTGCCAGGTGTTTGATTAAAATACCGCTGGTCAAACATGAACTTTGTTGTAGGCACTTGTGCAGCCGGTTACCGATCAATGATGGCTAACCCTAATCCTAGGTACTTTGTTTAAATTCTAAGATTACAGTACCAGGTTAATGTAAAATAATTTATATATCAGGAGTGCCGTAAAACGCTCATTAGTTACCACGGCTTCTAATAGGACAAGGGCTATAAATTATTTAAACCCAAACCTCTGCGAAAGGGGAGGGGCTGACTTCTATTAGCTATATTTCAAGTAAAAATGATACAAAAAAATAGCACAAAAATAGAACACATTTTCACGCTAGAAAATCCTACCATCGTACACCTATTCTTAATGTATACCTTATATCCATCATTGCGCGAGTGAAATTATTAATTGGGGCTGCCTAAATATTCCGCATACATTAATAAACATTGTTTATTTCATCAAAATGAATCCAAATTTGTACATAAAATGTTGTCGAGAAAAAATAGAAATCATATGATTTATCAGCTTCCGCTTATTGTCTCCCTTTGTAGGACGAGTTTAGGTCATTACTTGAGTAGCGCGAAGACGCTAATATTATTACCTGGGTAGAGACTTGCTCAATCCACATATATATGATGGGGCCACCGAGTTGCTGCGAGAGTGATCGCGTAAACTCATCCTATCGCGGAAGCTGAATAATACTCGGTAGAATCGTCTGGATTTTATGAACCTAATATACTGGAATATATATATATATTCTTTACCTAATGGTAACCAAGTATTATACATTCAATCCGGTCCGCATATTTGGTACCCGTTAAAATCACTTTTTCCGTTGATAGTTGTATCATACAAGGAAGTGATGGTATTTCCACGAAGTTATTTAACTCACAAATTTTTTTTTATATACACAAACTGCTGAAATTTGGATGCGACTTCTATTAGATACATTTGCTGTTTTAAAACTGCTAAGAAATTAGGATGGCTCAACCTCGAAAATTGACATGTGATTTCTATTAAGGGTGCGGTTATTATTAGGCAATATACGGTAGACCACCTCGTAAGTATCATCTTCCTCGCAGGAAAGAGAAATCAGAAATTCTCTTTAAGTAACCCAAACCTAAGTTGATAAATTGAGAGCTTTGCTTTGTCTAATTCTGAATTCCTTATACATACTTGAGAAGCAAATCTGAAGTAAAGTCGATAGATATTTTCTTTGTTTCATATTTCAGGTTGTATATTTCACTGCTACATTTCCATACTTAGTATTATTGGTATTACTTGTTCGTGGGCTCACGTTACCAGGGTCTCAGGCAGGCATTGATTTCTACATCAAACCAAAGTGGCATCTTCTCAAGAAACCAGAGGTAAGTTGTATACTGATTAAATACAGTAATCACAGGTGTTTCACTAGTTAGGTTTAGTCTTCATTCATGGTGTGGTGAACTCTATCTTCTCTCACCACCTTATCGAGAGTCATATATTTGGACGCAATAGAGATATGCGATCTATTGATTTTAATGTTATTTGACAAATCAAATGCCTTTGATGATTGTTTAATATATGTGGGAATGGTGGCCGAGTTTCATCAATCGTCAACATTTCACTGGTCCAGCCAAATACCAAGATGGTAGAAACTGGTAGAAGGAAGATTGTATATCTTGAAAAAGATGTTGCTGAAAAGGATAGCTGACTAGACCCGGAATCGCAATTTCAAGCTAACTATGCAACTATTGCATCAACAACTCCCCAGTCAGATTGGTGTCAAAATATTCAACTGAATGTTTATTTAAAAATTGTAAATTAAAAAAAACATACAGGTTATGTATTTTGATTATGACGTCAGACACCTGTGTACAGATGAGATCCATTCATTGGTATTACATTGGAACAAACTTGTGCACAATTCTATGTAGAATATAAACAATGGACCTTTCCAGTTTTAGCTGTGCCCCGCTCATCACTAGCTACGCTCAACCGACACCTTGCTCATTTTGGGATCGATCGATCCCTGAACTCCCTGACAATCAATTTCCAGAAAACTATACAGGTAAGCTGTTGAATATTTTGACACCAATTTAACTGGGTGCTGTTGCAGCACCCAGTCAAATTAGTTTCAAAATATTCAACAGCATGTTTGTTAAATGGTAAAGACAAACAATTCATACCCTAGTTAATTATGGCGTCATGCTACATTAGTTGATTATGACATCATATGATGTCAAATGATGGATGGATAGACTGGAAAGGTCAATTTTCCTCTAAACAGTTCTCCTCGCAGAGAATGATAATTATGTATGTCTAATCATAACATGATATAATGCTGAACAATATAGTCGTGTGTTACATAGATTAAGGTTCTGTAACGTGTGTGTGTGTGTGTATTTATGTATGTAAATATTATATGTATGGTACGAGTGAAAAATTGTATACATATTGTAATAAATATATATGACAGTTGAGCATAGTGGTATATTTAGCGTGTTAACCCAGTGACATCATCTGTCATACTACACCAGTGTTATTGTATGGTAATATTAAGCATTTATCATGGATTAGACTAATCGAATATTGTTATCCATTTAACACGAAATACCAGTGCAAAAAGAAAGCTGTTGAATATTTTAAAACTCATTTGACTGGAACTGTTACGGGTATAGGCAGCAACAGCTCTCAGTCAAATTAGTTTGAACGTCTTCAACAGAATATTCATTACATCAAAGGGTTAACCCTTTCACACAATGAATTCCCCATAGCTCATTTTTAAGTCAACCATACAGGTAAACTGTTGAATATTTTAAAATTAATTTGACTGGAAGCCGTCCCTGCCTTTGGCAACAACGGCTTCCAGTCAAATTAATTTAAAAATATTCAATAGAATTCTATATAGTAAAGAATTTACTTTTTTCAGGGATTTTCTGTGAAAGTGTTAATATTAACCAGCTGTACACAGTCTTCTTTATATGATAAGACAGAATATTAGAAACTTATAAATTAGCAAAGACAGAGTTAGTTCATCAGTATTGCTATCTCAAGAAGGCTGTATGCCCCCCCCCCCCCCCAGGTTATCTGGCACTTTTGGCTTTAAAATCTACTCATTATTTGTTGTTGGTAGATCTTTAAATGTTACTTGCAGCTAATGTAAGTATGTATAGGTATATCTCTGTGTAAATATTTTGCCAAAGCCATGTTCTTCGTAGCTATAGTGCATATGTACTTGTTTAGCCCATTAGTGGTCAAGATGGCTACAACCAGCATATGGAATCATCATGGGAAGTATTCATTTGCAGGCCAAGAGAGGACTGTTTTTAAGATTTCTAAACTTTGTCTAGTTTGATAAGTGAGCCAGTTTTAAAATTTGAAAAATAATCTCTTCCTTCAGATAGATGTTAGCTAAGGAAAGATCATGATTTTCTTGACCAATCTGAACCATTAAAGGATTAAAAGTTAAATCATTATGTATTTTATCATCATAAATACAGCAAATGCTTTCTTAGAGCATCGTGTTTTTCAAAAATGGCATACGGCTTATATGAAGCCATATCTCTGTTCATGTGGAAGTATTGGTTGGGGGGGGGGGGGGGTTTAGGGGTAGAAATGTTTAGTTATCCATTAACTGACTGCTCCAAGTAGGTGCATGTTATTTTACCCTGTGTTCTGTCATCTTTTTTAGGTTTGGGTGAATGCTGCTGCTCAGAATTTTAACTCCATAGGTATTGCATTTGGCGGCCTAATCACAATGTCGAGTTATAACCGTTTCAGCAATAAAATATTCAAGTGAGTTTACTCATGCAGTCTAGTATCTTATCATTAACTTAGCTGGCCTGAAAGGTGAAGTAAGCTTATGCCATGGTGACTATCTGTTTATTGTCTGTCATCCTTAAGCTGTCCACCAACTTTTTCTGTTAAACAACTTCCTCTCAAGACGCATAGAACACATGTGTCAGGAAGCATCAGTGCATCAGAGTTTCAAGATTGTTTGATTGACTGATTACTCAATTGGTGTGAATCTCAAGAAATGACATCTATGCTATTATCCGAACCAAGGTTGTTCAGTTTGCCTGGTGTCCATCGTCGATGACCTAGCTTTTATAAAAACTTGTTCAACTGTGTAATTAGAACGTGAGTGTAATACTACATTTGTCCATTCTGTATATAATAACGCAAGGAGGGAGTTTGTGTCTTGGCGATAGTGTCCCAAATATGATCTGACAAGTTGTTTTCTGTGTTTTACTTTGTAAGTAATTTCCTTAATGTAAGCGTCCCATTTCATGGTGTTCAAGGTCGATAGAGCGGAGGTCTGGATCTGACTCAGTTTCCAAGGAATATGGCCATTAACTTCATAGAGATAGATGAGAAAAGCCTAACTATCCTGGTTAAAATCTCATACCCAAATCTGACGATTAGTTAGATCGTGTAAGATGTTCTCGTCTGTAATTGAATTGATAAAGAAAAGCAGTCATTGGTTAAAAGATCTTTAGAGGAAACTTAGTCAGGTATTCATCTATGTAGCATGTACAATAGCAGTCCAATGCAGTTCCATGTGCAGTGTGCTATGCTTTAATAAACTAGCACCCTATCAAGCTGCTGTCCTTCGACACCTATCTTTTGTGTTCTTTGACAGATCCATGACTTTGTGATGTTTGTGATAGCTACATCAATCTGCACACTTATCATTTGTGTCATGGAGTCATAGGAGGTTGTGTGTAGTTGTCAGGAGTTGTGTTATACAGGAATGTTGTGACATGTGACAAGGTGGAAATTTGTGGAAATATAATTAGAAACTATGTATGGGCCATTAATGTTTGTTCATGGGAGGTTAAGAATTGAAAAACATGTCTGACTTCGACCATTCAAATTTTTTTTTTTTAGTTGATGGATTTTTATAGCGAAAATGGTTATATATATATATATATGTTTCGGAGCCTATTAAATATGAAGTTGATAGTTTTGAATCAGATTGGTCAATCGATCCATTGCAATGTAGATTTCTTTTATTTTGGGCCCAAATTTACATATTTCTTGATAAAATATTTACGGTTGAAACTTAAATGTCCATATTTTATACACAAAGTTTCACATTTCCAGACTAAGTTTTATTTGTAGTGATCCCAAATTTGTGCCATTTTGAGCTCAATTTGCACATTTCAAACCAAAATATGTGCAATCGAGTCCAGATATTTCCTCTTCAGATACTGCAGTGATAGTTTCCATCATTCAGAAGCAAATTTGTTAATTTCTCCCAA
>JAVVLW010002046.1:0-17000 GCA_034401795.1 Chaetoderma sp. LZ-2023a
TGGTTGTAATGTTACATCACTAATACCAGGCACAGGGCCTGTTATTGGTTGTAATGTTACATCACTAATACCAGGCACGGGGCTTGTTATTGGTTGTAATGTTACATCACTAATACCAGGCACAGGGCCTGTTATTGGTTGTAATGTTACATCACTAATACCAGGCACAGGGCCTGTTATGAGCCATGATTTGACATAGCTAATGCCTTTACTTTACTACTACCAGGCTCATGGACTTGTTTTTGGCAACAATTTGACATGACTGATACCTGGCTCTTGGACTTGTTTTTGGCAACAATTTAACATGACTGATACCTGGCTCATGGACTTGTTTTTGGCAACAATTTAACATGACTAATACCTTACTCGGTATACATCCTTATTCCCCAATTAGCTGCACTAAAATAACTTTAAAATGCATATAGAATCAGGTTTATGGAACATAGCATTAGAAACCCTGCATGGATGCCTGTCAAATGTATGTTATGTATAGCTGTACAATGATAACCGATGCTGTGTGCGGAACGGTGAGTGAGTCATAAGTACGGGTCTCGGGCAAGAATGCATTCTCACCTTTTCTCTTTCTTATCATCGACTGTGATGAAGAAAGCCAGCTGTCAAGCACCAAAAGGGATCACCTGGAGACTCACCAGATGCCTAGAGGACATAGACTTTATGGATAATCTTGCCCTTTTGTCCCATGCCCATGTAGACAAGCAGACGAAGACGGATAGCTTGGACAAATATGCCAGATCAATTAAACTTAAATTTCACTTCAAGAGTATACTTACCTCCCTAATACTTTTGATATTGCTAAATATTGGCTTTCACTCAATAAACACTCAGATTTAAAACAGTTAGGTGCCCCTACTGGGCAGGGAGTCAGAGCGTAGTCTGGTGGATGCCAGCCCCACCACCGCGCATGCGCAGACTAGCACTTCCTCTTTGCTAGATTATTGGCAAAGAGAACACACATGTCTTTTTCTGTCATAAGCTTTTCTACTCTTAAACTGTTTTATTAGTGTTATTTTGGAGTGTTAGTGTCTGATTTAGATGGCGGGAGGATACACTTCGCCACGGAAGGACTTAGGACCTTTAAATCAGGTGACTTCTAGTAAAATTAGCGAGTTTTCTTCCCGGTGTATTGTGTTTCCGGGACTCGCGTTTACCGTGATAAGCGCCTTGGTTAGTTGGTTTATGTCAACTCGGTGCTACCTAGGACTAATTTCTCTTTCTGTTTATGTCCACAGGTCTGTATGACGCTAGGTGGTGACTTCACAGCAGTAGAGAGTTAGTTTTCTCTCCACCATGGTTCCATTTCCTACTAACACTGTTAGGTTATCTAACCAAATGAAAAATATGTCCAGTGAGTTGGAGGCCTAGTATAAAGGTCTTCTCACTTTGCCCTCTTGATCCAATTCCTTCCCCATGAGGTGGAGAGAGTTAAGAGGCGTGCAGATGGTGGAGTTCTCCGGTTCGTCACGTTGGATGGTTTGTCTATACAAAGTGTCAGGTATCTAGTTATTGATAATGTGGTGATGTTAATTATTGTAAACAAACAAAGGGAGATAATTAACATTTTTGCCAGAAAAGAGTTATCTATATGTATCTGATGGTTGTGTAGTCGACATCCATTCAGCATACAATTCGTCCTTGCACTTGGATGTTTTGTTGGGATCGAATTTTTCCTGTCACGGGATTAATGACGTCATAATCAGCCTGGCTATGTATTTATCAGCAATTTAAGCGCTATGCTGGTTTCTGATGTATATTGATCTTTATGATCATTTTCCTTCTCTTTGAGTTGGATTGAGTGTCTAAGCTTAACTAGTTGCTCATACTCCTTGTCCTTTGCCCTGTTTCAGGGACCGGGTTGCGCGTCCTGTGGTCGTTTTATTCTTGAAAAGTTCTGGCCGCATCTGTGCTATCAATGTAGCCCTTGTGGTCCATTGGTTAATTGTGACATATGTAAGCACTGGGGGGGCGAGTTAATGTCCGAATTCTTGTGCTGCTTACAGGCGACGGACAAGGTGGTAGAGGAGGAGAAGAAGAAGAAGCGGAAACGAGAGGTTGTAAGTAGGAAGGGTAAGGGGAAGGTCTCGTCCGCGGTGGATATGGAGGCCTTCCGGACCGAGATGTTGGGAGAGATGAAGAGGGCAGTAAAGGATTTGGTTCCAGGGTTGCTTCGTGGCATGCTTCCTGGACCAAATCCTTTACTGTCCTCATCATCGGCTTCGGAGCAGGTAATCCCCGCCTCTGGATCGATTTTCCTTAGTCCGCTTCCGTTGTTCGACGATTCAGAGGTGGCCCCATTAGAGGGGGCGTTCCACGGCCCTGGCAGCAGGCTTATTGCCGCGCCGATAGGGGACCGTGGACGGTTGTCGCTGGAACCCGCGGGCTGCTTATCAGTCCAGGGGTATCCGCACGCCGCGGTGGCCAGTACCTCCTATGGCACCGTTCCTGGTCAGCCCGGGTTAGCTCTCTTTGCTGACCCGGGGTCTAATCTTTCTGACCAGGGTAATGAGGATTACCTGCTAGGGTCGCCGTCTGACGACGTGGACATGGATGAAGACGTTTGTGCACCCCTCGCGGGGAATACAGGCGCCTTATTCCACGGTTTTACTCACCCTGGAGTAAAGTCCGCGGCTCAGGTGGTGGCCCAGGGCGCTGCTGATGGCCAGCGGTACCGCATACCTCGGCTTGCCGAGGGTGTTGCTGGTGCTGGCCGGGCCCGTGGTGAGACTATATATACCCCGCGCTCTGCCACGGTGCCTGCTCCTGGTCAAACCAGTGATATTCTCATGCCGGTGCTGTCAGGCCCGCGTGTTTTCCCTGGCTTGCCAGGTGTATCAGCATACCCGCCGTCAAGCTCTACTGCTTGCGCTCAGGAGGAAGACGAAGGACCCCGTCTTGTAGAGCGCTCGCAGTTAGCCACGGAGGAGGATTGGTATGACGCTTGCCAGTGGTTGGTGAGCGTTAGGCCTGATCTGCCCGTGGAGCAGTCGGCTAGCCAGCGTGTTCACACGCCGTGGTTAGCTGGGAAACCGACTGCTAACGCTATGCCTTCTCTGCCGCTGGCGGAGCATGTCGTTGACATGTTCAAGGCGGCGGAGTCGTCCATTAAGTCGAGTGGACGTCTCGCGAAGGCCCCTCGCGAGGTGGCCAGGCGTTGTCGCATCATGCCCCTGGATTACCAGCGGTACGGTGTGGTGCCCAAGCCCAGCGTGGATGACCGCGCGGCTTTGGGTGAGGATGCGCGGCCAGGCTCCCGTTCTGACACGGGTGTCCTGTGCGCGGACGCGTTGCGTTCGGCGAATACCGCGTTGCGTGATGCGGAGGAGAGTGGGAGGGCTTCGATTGCCGCTCTGTCCCACGTCTCCCAGCTGTTACAGGGGGTAGTAACGGCATCCGCATCGCGCCAGCCAAGTCCGGTCACTGTCCAGCGAACCATCCAGGATGGTATTAACCTGGCGCTGGACTGTATGACTCGGGCGGTGACCAGGAGTGTCAGGGCAAGACGCACGTTTGCCCTGGACAATCTGTGCCCGTCTCAGGACCTTACAATAGGCTACTGCGTACGCCTATGACGGGCCCTGGTCTTTTTGGAGGTGAGGGATGTCGCCACCTCCAAGAGACGGTCACCCTGGTGAATAACCAGAGGGCGCTGCGCGAGCAGTTTGATGTGCTGCGTCGTGCTAACGCTCGCGCCGCGGCCCCGGCGTGTCGTCCCCTGCAGGCTCGAGGTGGTGCTGGCCAGGTCAGTGGCCAGCCACCGTCGCAGCGTCGGCCTCGGCCGCGTGCGATTCGGCCAGCAGCGAGGGGGGCGCAGGTTCCTCAGGCGCCGTCAGCCAGGCAGCCGCCCGCGCACCGAGGTGCGCGCGGGGCGGGGCGGGGCGCGCGAGGATCTGGGCGTGGTTATCGGTCCTGACAGGACGCTTACCGCGGTAAGAACCACTCCGGTGTGTATGGCGACGGAGACAGTGCCGCTCTTGCATGCCTCGTGTCCACCGCGGTCCCTAGGTGGGCCGGTGGGAGGCCGGCTAGCCGGCCACATGCAAGAGTGGGAACGGTTAACTCAGGACCGTTTAGTCTTGCGATGGCTTTCCGTCGGGTATCATCCAGAGTGGGTGACAGGCCCGCCGTCGCGACTGTCTCTGGTGCCAGTCTGGACTCCCGTTCCGAGAGATCCAGAGCAAAGGTTGTGTATCGAGGAGGAGATAAATTCCCTCGTACAAAAAGGAGCTATTCAGCCGGCACAAAGGTGTCCGGGCTTCTATTCAACCCTGTTCTTAGTAACAAAACGCACCGGAGGGTGGAGACCGATTCTCAACCTCAAGCCACTGAACAAGTTCATCGAGACGCCCAGTTTCAAGATGGAAACGGTGCGCTCGGTGTTGGCGGGGTTGGAGAGGGGGATGTGGACGGCGTCGATAGATTTGAAGGACGCTTATTTCCACATCCCCATCCACGGGAGTTTCTGTCGCTTCCTGAGATTTGCATTCCAGGGCAGACAGTGGGAATTCAGGGTGTTGCCCTTCGGAATTTCCACGGCTCCTCGGGTTTTCACCCGTGTGGTTCTTGCGATCACAGCATACCTCCGCAGGAGAAGCATAGCAGTCCACACGTACATAGACGACTGGCTGTTGAAAGCGCACACCCGGGAAAGTTTGTCCGCCAATCTGGAGATTGTTTTGAAAATTCTCACAGACTTGGGCTGGATAATCAATTTCCCAAAATCAGAGCTGACTCCATCCCAGAAGTTTGTTTACCTGGGGATGTTCTTCGATCTAGAGACGGGATATGTTTATCCTACTCAGGAGAGAGTTCAAAAACTCATCTCGTTGATTCAGTCAGTGTGCGACAGTCGTCATGTCCTGGCACGGGTTTACTTGAGAATGCTGGGGTTGATGGTTTCGTTGGAACCAGTCATTCCTCAGGCCGCCTTACGCAGGCGGCCGATCCAGTTGTTTCTCATGACACAATGGACCCAGAGTACAGGTTCGCTGGACTCGAATGTGTCAGTGTTGGCGCCTCTGATTCACCACCTGCAATGGTGGTTGAATACAGAGAATCTCTTGCCGGGGGTTTTGCTAACCCCTCCCCACCCTCAGGTGAC
The DNA here is from genome assembly GCA_034401795.1 of Chaetoderma sp. LZ-2023a. Classification (NCBI taxonomy): domain Eukaryota; kingdom Metazoa; phylum Mollusca; class Caudofoveata; order Chaetodermatida; family Chaetodermatidae; genus Chaetoderma; species Chaetoderma sp. LZ-2023a. The sequence goes on from JAVVLW010002046.1 coordinate 5,117, forward strand.
TGTGTATACAGATGCATCGATGGAGGGCTGGGGAGCTTGCCTGGAAGAATCCACGATATCAGGGCTTTGGAATCTGGAACAGTCAAAGGAACATATAAATCTACTGGAGCTAAGAGCAGTAGTCCTGGGCCTGGAACATTTCTTACAGAAAGTTCAGGGCAAGATTGTTCTTATTCGTTCAGACAACTCAACAGTTGTGACTTACATAAACCGCCAGGGCGGAACGAAGTCGCCCAGTCTCTGTATGATGACATGGAAACTGCTTTGTTGGTGTCTGGATCACCAGATTACCTTGAAAGCAGTTCATATTCCGGGAAGGTTAAACCTGCTAGCAGACTCATTGAGCCGAAGGATGAGTGTTTTACCCACGGAATGGCAACTAAATCAATGTGTGGCGGATCGTCTGTTCGACCATTGGGGGAAACCCAACATCGATTTGTTCGCAACGAAGGAGAATGCGAAGATGACGACGTACGTCTCTCCGATTCCGGATCCAAGCGCTTTCGCAACAGATGCGTTAGCTATCAGCTGGGGGAGAATGTATGCATACGCATTCCCTCCAGCAATCCTGATTCCAAAAATTCTTCAGAAAATCAGACAAGAGGAATGCCAAGTGCTTCTGATCGCCCCGGATTGGCCAAGCCGATCATGGTATACGGATCTGCTGGACCTTCTGGTCTGCAATCCGGTTCCTCTGCCTCTGATGGACGAGATTATCTTCCAGGGCAAGGCCCTTCACAACAATCCGTCAATGTTCAGATTGACTGCGTGGATGTTGTCAAGGAATCTAGAATTAAGGAGGGCTTTTCTGAGCAAGCAGCCATGTTTATGGCCAAAGCCAGGAGGGGGTCAACCTCCAGAGCATATAATTATAAAATCAACAGATTTGCAGAATGGTGCTCAAAAAGATGTATTGATCCAATGGATTCATCTATTCAAGTAGTAGCTGATTTCCTCTGTCACCTCTATGATGCCTATAGCCTCAAGCCTAACTCTATTGCTGGTTATAAGTCAGCATTAATGTCTGTTATTCCTTGCTTGGCTAAGAGGGGAAGTGATGAAGTAAATACATTGAATGTATTAATTAAAGGCATGGGCAATCTAAGACCAAGGAATCCACCTGTGATTCCGTCTTGGAGTTTATCGCTAGTGCTTCAAGTACTAGGTGATAAGCCTTTTGAACCACTTAGTTCCATTTCTATGAAACTATTAACACTGAAGACTGTGTTTTTAATTGCTGCGGCCTCGGCTAGGCGTAGGAGTGAAATTCATGCCTTATCAGCCGAGGATGACCGTTTTGTGGTTTCAGGGGAAGGCCTTAAGCTGCTACCTAGGATTAATTTCTTGGCTAAAAATCAGTCGTTGAAATATCCAGGTCAACCTATTATTTTGCCTGCTTTAACTAGATATGATCCTAATTCTAAAGCATGGTGTCCCGTCCGGGCGCTGCGCCGGTACAAACAACGTACGGCGGCATGGCGCACCGACCAGTCAGCGTTATGGTTGTCATATATTGAACCCCATGGGAGGGCTTCTAAGGACACCATTTCCAGGTGGATTGTGGAATGCATTCAGTTTTGCCATAAATCCGCTACCGGGAAGCAGGTTGACGTGGCCAAGGCTCACAGTGTCCGCGGCGTAGTGACATCCACGGCCCTATTTAATGGGGTCCCGGTGGATGATATTATGTCGGTGGCTCAGTGGCACTGTGAGTCAAGTTTTACAGACCATTATCTCCGTGACACCTCTAATCCTCTCGCCTTGTCGGTTTTGAAAAAATAAATCGGTTTATATTTTTTGAGGAGGTTTTTCCTCATTACTTATATATTTCACAATTAATTTATGGAAACACCCACTTTTTGGGCCTGCATCAGTCTTTGCCAAGGGGAAGATGATGTCAGCAGCCATTTTCAACAAGGTCAGTCTTGTTCATGTGTTGTCCGTTGTTGATTGTATTGTCACGATTACCCGTTATTAATATGGTGATGGTTTGTGTATTTGTGTGGTTCATTGTTGAGAGTTACGAAAATGGAGTTTTTTCGTCTCTGTCCTGTAGTACATGGCACTTGTACGTAGAGAGCGTATAGGACATTGAGGTCAGTCGACTCTTCCTCCCAGGAAGGAGGGGGGGGGAGCGCATATGACATTCGGTCATCTCTCTTACATCGGTGGTGTTATCCGATGGTTGGTCAAATCCTGACTGTTTTTTCTTACAGTTTCAGAAGTTTAAGTGCCTTAAACGCAGAAAAGCGTATAGGGATGAGCTGGTCTTTTGACCTCGCCTCCCTCCCGCCAGATTCACTTTCGAATTCTGGCAATATCAAAAGTATTAGGGAGGTAAGTATACTCTTGAAGTGAAATAAACGAAATCTAGGATTTCTTTTTTCACGAGAGAGTTGATACTTACCTCCCTAGATACGGACCCGGCCTCTCCACCCCACAGAGGCTCGGTCTTCAGGCTCTTAATAGTTGCATGTGTGTCAGCCAATAATCTAGTCAGAGGAAGTGCTAGTCTGCGCATGCGCGGTGGTGGGGCTGGCATCCGCCAGACTACGCTCTGACTCCCTGCCCAGTAGGGGCACCTAACTGTTTTAAATCTGAGTGTTTATTGAGTGAAAGCCAATATTTAGCAATATCAAAAGTATTAGGGAGGTAAGTATCAACTCTCTCGTGAAAAAAGAAATCCTAGATTTCGTTTAATTCGCCCTACAAAGAGCAATCTTATGAGGCTAAGAAACAAGAGCACAAATTGTGTCACCATTAGAGAATCCAAGATTGAGGAAACAAGACTTCCAAGTACCTTGGAAGCATAGCCTTTGCTGATGGAGAGAAGGAAGTGTATGGCAGGATAGGGTTGGTCACAATTAGGATAGGGATGGTTACAAATGCTTTCACCAAACTATGATCTGGAGATCCACATCGATCAGTACCAGGACAAGGATCAAGAAATACAGATCCAATGTAAGATCCATGCTCCTCTATGCAATAGAGATGTAGAAGATGTACAAATAGACTTGAGTAAACTATGGGGTGATAAATGCAGATTCAGGTGTTCACAGTATTACTGATGATGTCAAGTTGAGCTGGCAATGGCTTGGACACATCTTTCGAATGGACAAGATGTGCTTTCCACACACAGTTCTGCAATGGACACCACCTGAAAAGAGAATGTTGGGAAGACCAAGTGAACATGCAGAAAAATGATAGATGCAGAGATGGATGAAATTGGAAAGATCTCTAAATGCCACAGTACTGCGCTGGCTGGAGGCATTTCACTGTGGACTTATGCTCGACCAGAAGAGAAGAGGATATGCTAATAATGCAGGGTACTGGGCCAATACTGGGATGTGTTGTCCCGTTATTGTCCCAATACCCTCCCTGTAACCTGAGTTATCAAACTAATAGGTATGAGCATAACCTTAGTATGCCTTTGTGGATTTGTCAAATTTTAAGCTTAATACATCTATTCCGTAAGAAAAGACAGCCGTTGTGATTGCGTTTCTGTAAAATATGATCATATTGGCCAGTGTTATGTGTCCCTGCCTAATACCATATACCATAATAATGTCTTCATGAATTCGCATCAAAATTACTCTGAATTTCTCCAGTCCTACATAACTAGACCTTGCTCAGTATTGTGACCATATATCAATTTACAATAATGGCGGGTGTGATATTTTGGGGGGGGGGGGGCCTTAATGTGGACAACACCTGCCTTTTATTGATCCTGATCAATTTGCCCTTCATGGCTAGCTAACCAGAACATTTTAAAAGTGGTGTGTTATGTACATCTGCCTATATATATAGTTGTATTTTTTCAGACATAAAATCCCTATGTTGTAATTCATTGTAATTATGTCTATATCTGTTCTTTGACAGGTCCTGGTCTGGTGTTTATTATCTACCCAGAAGCCTTCATTGGACTTCCTGTTGCTCAGCTGTTTGCCTTTCTCTTCTTTTTCATGCTCGTATGTCTCGGTATAGATAGCCAGGTAATGAAAGCAAGTTGTTAGAATAATCTCAAGAGATTTATTAATTGGATTGAATGTACTAAGGAAACTTGTGTTATCCAATGTGTGTACATGGAAAGGTGTAATTTTAACTCCTTAGCCTTCAATGGTTGCGATTTGTAAAACACTATTTAAAAAATTTTTAAATTTACCACTGGACAGAATGGCCAAGTGAGCTGATGCCATGGCGACTGTTCATTGTCTGTCCATCCATCCATCTGTTGTTCATCAACTTTTGCTTTAAAATTTGTCTCCTAAACCACTTGGCAGATTTTAACCAGATTTGACTGGAAGGATTCTATGGTGGTAGGCTTTTAGAACTTCTATTCAGAATTTTGATAGGTCAAATTTTTGGGGTGAAAATCTGATATTTTATAAAAAAATTACCAGAAACTGTCAAAACGCATCCTCAAACCACTTGACGGATTTCAATCAATTATGGCTAGAAAGACCATATAGTGGCAAAATTTACCGGAAATTGTTAAACAACATCTCTTTAACCGCTTGATGGATTTCAACCAAATTTGTCTGAAAACATTCTATGGTACTAGGCTCTAAAACGTATCTTCCGAACTTTGATTGGTAAATTTTTGTGGTTGAAATCTTAGATTTTAGGTTGTCAAAGCACATTTCCTCCTCATCCGTTTGATGGATTTAAATTTGTCGGGAAGCATTCTGTCATTTCACTTCAAGAGTATACTTACCTCCCTAACACTCTTTGATATTCCTAAATATTGACTTTCACTCAATAAACACTCATAAAATAAACACATTAAAAAAGTAAGGTGCCCCTACTGGGGAGGTAGTTAGATGACAGTCCTGCAGATGCCAGCCCCAACCTCGCGCATGCGCAGACTAGCGCTTCCTCTTTTCCAATTTATTGGCTAAAGAGACGCATGCTAATTTTTCCTATACTAAAGTGTCTGCTGTTTCTCACTCGTTTTGAAAGAAATTCAAGGGGGAATCATGTCTGATCGCGCGAAATCACGAGAGGATAGACAGAGACCAAGTTATCAGGAATTCAATTACATATTTGTCTAATTTGCATCTTAATCCCGTGTGTAATGTGTTTCCGGGATTCACGATTAGATGTGATAGGCGCCATTAAAACGGGTTTATTTATATCTGGCGCTATGAAATACTAATCTCTCTTTCTGTTTGTATCCACAGGTACATATCTATAATTGAAAAGGACACCACAGCTTCAGAGGGTTTGTTTTTCTCTCCACCAAGGTTCCATTTCCCATAAAAAATGTTAGGGAATCAAAAAATCTATGCCCAGTGAATTGGAGTTCTCGTAAGATCTCACTTTGCCCTCTTGGTCCATTTCCCTTCCCCTTATGGTGGAGAGATTTAAGAGGTCATACAGAATGGTGGAGCATCCAGTTCATGAGATTAGGTAGTATGGCTATGCTAAAGAAGCAGGTATTCTAGTATTATTATATTAGACACTTCAAACTATTTAGAAATATTTCTGAAATCTGCTGAAATTTTATCACAATTTATCCGATGTTTTACATAGCTTGTACCACTATCCTTTCCAGTTTTATGCTCTGGATTATGAATACAATTCATCCTTACACCTGGATGTTGTTTTCTAGTTGCATTCTTATTTTTGAAGATATGACGTCATAATCAGCCTTGCACTTATTATTAACAAATCATGTTTTGTCCAACGCTGGTTTATCTTTTGATGTAGTGGTCTTTATGGCCAGTAGTCCTCTCTTGCTTTATTTTTGCTTTGAGTTTACTAATTCATTAACTAAAATACTGTCTTATGGCCTTTCAGAAGCCTGGTTGTTCCACCTGTGGTCGTTTTATCAAGCCTAGATTAGCCGCTCACCCATGCTTTAATTGCAGTTCATGTGGGCCACTGTGATATATGTAAACAGGGTGGGTGGGGGGTCTACTGTCTGACCTTTTGTCTCTGCAGGCAAAAGATAAGACGTCTGAGGACGAGAAACGCTCTAAGAAAGAGCGAGAGAGTGTGAGTAAAAAGGGTAAGAGGAAGGCTACCACATCCATGGATATGGAAGCCTTCCATCTTGAGATGATGGGAGCGATGAAGAAGACTATAAACGATTTGGTACCAGAGATGCTTCGCGGCATGCTCCCTGGACCAAATTCTTTGTTGTCTTCTTCGTCTGCTCCGGAGAAAATAATCCCCACCTCTGAATCGATTTTCTTTAGGGATTTATCAGTTTTCACCCCTGATGCAGAGGTGACCCCATTAGATGGGGCAGGTGCTCACTATGAGAACACTGGTAGCAGGCTTGCCACGCCGGTTCGTGAGCAGGGCTCGCTGGAGCCTGGTTCCCGCTTATCATGTCCTCAGGTGTATCCGTGACCTACAGGTACCATGTTCTCTTACGGTACCTTTCCTGGCCAGTCTGGGTTAGCATTCTTTGCTGACCCGGAGTCTAATCTTTCTGGCCAGGAAGACAAGGATTATTTGCTGGGTTCTCCTAACGTGGTGACCATGGAGACTGACGAACGTGCACCCCTCGCGGGGAGCGCAGGCGACATTTTCCATGGGTGTACTCACGCAGGAGTAGCATTCATGGCGCAGAAGGTGGCCCGGTTTGGAGCCGATGGCCAGTCTTACCACAGACCTAGGCTTGCCGATAGTATAGCTGGTTCTGGCCAGGGACGTGGTATGGTGAGTTTATTTTATACCCCACGCACTGCCATGGCGCCTGCTCCTGGTCAAGCCAGTGATTTGAGCTTGCCTTTTCTGTCAGGCTCACATGCTTTCACTGGCTTGCCAGGAGTATCGGTACCGCCAGCAACGCACTCACCTGCGAATGTTCTACAATGAAGGGCCACGCCTAGTCGGACATTCGCAGAGGAAGACTGGTCTGACGCTTGTCATTGGCTAATCAATGTCAGGCCAGATCTTGCTGTGGCACAGCCAGCGGGACCAGCGCCCGTGGCTAGCAGGTAAGCTGACTCCTACTGCGATGCCATCTCTGCCACTGGCTGAACATATCTTGGATATATTTACAGCGGCAGAGACGTCCATTAAGGCGAATGGACATCTCGCGAGGTGGCAAAGCGATGGCGCACCGTACCTGGTGAATACCAGAGGTGTGGTGTAGTGCCTTAGCCCAGTGCGGGTCACTGCGTTGCGCTAGGCAAAGATATGTGGCCAGGCTCCCGGTCTGACACGGAAGCGCTGTGCATGAACGCGCTGCATTCGGCAAATACTACGTTGCGTGATGCGGAGGAGAGTTCGTGAGCGTCTGTTGCGGCGCTTTCACACACCTTCCAGCTGTTACAGGGGGTGGTAACAGCATATGCATCATGCCATCCTAGTCCGGTAACAGTCCAGAGCCATCCAGGATTGTATCAACCTGGCTCTGGATTGTTTAACCCAGTCTGTAATCAGGAGTGTCCGGGTGTGGCGCATGTTTGCTCTTGACAATCTGTGCCTGTCCCAGAACTTATATAATAGGCTTCTGTGTACGCCTATGACAGGTCCTGGTCTCTGGAGTTTGAGGGATGTAAGCACCTCCAAGAGACGGTCACCCTAGTGAATAACCAGAGGGCTTTGCTGGAACAATTTGAAGTGCTGCGTAGAAAGAATGGAGCACATTCACGCAGCGCCCCCTGCATACCATCCTCAGTAGGCACGGGGTGGCAGTGGCCAAGTCAGAGGCCAGCCACCAGCGCAGTGCCGGCCACGGCTGCACACGCTCCAGCCAGCAGCGAGGGGTAGGGGGGGGGGGTCCGCAGGCTCCTCCAGCGCAGCCAGCCAGCAAGCCGCCTATGCACCGAGGTACGCACGGTGCGGTCCGTGGCGCGCGAGAATCTTGTAGTGGTAACCATGACTGACAGTAAGGACCACTCCAGTGCTTCTGGCTCCAGAGACAGCTACTTGCATTGCTCATGTCCACCTCTCCGTAGGTGGCCCAGTGGGGGGGGGGGGGTGGTTTGGGTGGGGCGTCTGGCCAGCCACAGGCAAGAGTGGGGGCGGTTGACTCAGGACCGCTTAGTCTTGCGCTGGCTTTCAGTCGGGTAAAATCCCGACTGGATGGTAGGTCCGCCATCGCAGCTGTCTCTGGTACCGATCTGGACTCAAAATCCAAGAGATCCAGATCAACGGTTGTGTATAGAGGAGGAAATAAATTCCCTCACAAAACGGAGCAATTCAACCGGCACAAAATTGCCCAGGCTTCTATTCAACCGTGTTCCTAGTAACAAAAAGCACTGGAGGGTGGAGGCCAGTTCTCAACCTCAAGCCACTGAACAAGTTCATAGACACCAAGTTTCAAAATTGAAACCGTGAAAACAGTTTTGGCAGGGTTGGAGAAGGGAATGTGGACTGCATCAATAGACTTGAAAGATGCATACTTCCACATTCCAATGGCGAGGAGCTTTTGCCGGTACCTGAGGTTTGTATTCCAGGGCCGGCAGTTGGAATTCAAGGTACTACTATTTCGACAGATCCTCGGGTGTTCACCTGGGTGGTTCTTGTTATAACAGCATACCTCCGCAGGAGAAGCATAGCAGTCCATACATACATAGATGACTGGCTGTTAAAAGCACACAATCAGGAAAGTCTATCAGCAAATCTAGAGATAGTTTTGAAAACACTCAGACTTAAGCTGGATAATCAAATAAAAAAAATCAGAGCTTACTCCATCCCAGAAGTTTTGTTACCTGGGAATTTTCTTCGATCTGGAGATAGGATATGTTTATCATACTCAGGAGAGGGTACAAGTACATTTGTACCATCTCATTAGTACAGTCAGTGTGCAACAGTCATCATGTCCTGGCACAGGTTTACTTGAGAATGCTGGGGTTGATGGTTTATCTGGAACCAGTCATTCCACAGGCGGCCTTAAGCAGGCGGCCTATCCAGTTATTTCTCATGACACAGTGGAGCCAGAGTGAGCCAGAGTACAGGATCACTGGACTCAAATGTGTCAGTATTGGAGCCTCTTATTCACCACCTTCAATGGTGGACGAAGAGAGAATCTGGCAGGGGTAATGCTAACCCCTCACCACCTTCAAATAACGATGTATTCAGGTGCATCAATGGAGGGATGTGGAGCTTACCTGGAAGAAGCGACAGTATCAGGGCTTTGGAATCTGGATCAGTCACAAGAACATATCAGTCTACTGAAATTACGAGCCGTAGTACTGGGCCTGGAACATTTCTTAGAGAAAGTTCAGGGCATGATTGGTCTAGTTCGATCAGACAACTCAACAGTAGTGACTTACATAAACTGCTGGGGCGGAACGAAGTCGCCCAGACTTTGTATGATGACATGGAAATTGCTTTGCTGGTGCCTGGATCACAGGGTCACCTTGAAAGCAGTTCATGTTCCGGGAAGGTTAAATCTGCTAGCAGACTCATTGAGCCGAAGGATGAGTGTTTTACCTACGAAATGGCAGCTATATCAATGTGTGGCGGATCGTCTGTTCAACCACTGGGGGAAACCCAACAGATTTATTCGCAACGAAGAAGAATACGAATATGACGACGTACGTCTCTCCGAATCCAGATCCAAGAGCTATCGCAACAGATATGTTAGCTATCAGCTGGGTGGGAATGCATGCATGCGCATTCTCTCCAGCAATCCTGATTCCAAAAATTCTTCAGAAAATCAGACAGGACTGCCAAGTGCTTCTGATCGCCACAAAATTGGTCAAGCTGATCATGGTATACAGATCTGCTGGACCGTCTGGTGTGTAATCCGGTTCCTCTGCCTCTGATGGACAATATTATCTTCTAGGGTAAGGCTCTTCACAACAATCCATCAATGTTCAGATTGACTGCATGGATGTTGTCAAGGAATCAAGGATTTAGGAGGGCTTTTCTGAGCAAGCAGCCATGTTTATGGCAAAAGCCAGAAGAGGGGGGTGGGGATCAACCTCCAGAGCATATAACTATAAAACCAACAGATTTGCAAAATGGTACTCTAAAAGATGTATCAATCCAATGGATTCATCTATTCAGGTAGGAGCCGATTTCCTCTCACCTGTATGATGCCTATGGCCTCAAGCCGAAGTCTATTTCTGGCTACAAGTCAGCTTTAATGACAGTTATTCCTTCCTTGGCTAATAGGGGAAGTGATGAAGTAAGTACATTAAATACTTTAATTAAATGTATGGGCAATCTAAGACCAAGGAATCCCCCTATGATTCTATCTTGGAGTTTGTCACTAGTGCTTTAGTTATTAGCTGATAAGCCATTTGAACCATGAAAAAGTAAAATTCCTGCCTTATCAGCCGAGGCAGACCATTATGTGCTTACAGGGGAAGGCCTTAAAGTTCTCATCTATTCATAAAAGATATATAGCCTAGCTAAATTTAGGACAATGTGTTACTTTACGGACACCTTAACTAACTTGGACTGTAGGCGCCATTTTAGATAGACATTTGCGGGTGCCATTATTTCAGACTATTGTCTCGCTAGTGGGCAATTGTTCATATAAAACCGTTCTCGTAATGCTAATGCAAGTCATTCTTTTGCTAGCTTCCAAGGTTACATAGTAAGCATAGCATAGTACAATACTAGTTCTATATTTCCTATTGCGCAAATAAACAAAAAAATCTATAACAAGTTTACCGAATGCTGTTGCCGTCAAATTGTTGTCAAAATAATCAGCTGATAATACCATTGTCTCTAGGCGAAGGTTTGATAATTTGGCTGAAAATCGTCGATGAAACAATTTCAATCAAATTGTTCTCAAAATAATCAGCAGGGCAGTCAATGTTGCAAGACCTGCTGGAGATAATTCGAGCAACTTTCGACAGTCATTTCTTGCTCAGGCAGCAAAAGCATTGTTAACTTTTTCTCAGAAAATCAGCGGGCGTTCTTTTTTGTTAGCAAACAAATGCATATTCAACAAGCATTCTGTAAGTATTGCTTTGCAATACATGTCCCCTACCTGGTGATATAAATCTTAGAGATGGACAGTCCAAAACTCCATTAAAAATTGACAGAAGCAGCTGAAACTCGAACTTGATCTGTAACTTCTAATTACATAGCAATAAACCAAGTTTCAGTTATATATGGTGAAGGAGAACGCAAAAGTCTTGAAAGCTGATATGTTTGTATTTCATAAGTTGAAAGGGGAAAAAACTCCATAAAAAATTGACGCAAACGCCTGAAACTCAAACTTCCTCTGTAATTTCTCATACCAAAGCAACGTACCAATTCTCAGTTGAATATCTTGAAAGACCGAGAAAAAGGGCGGAAAACTAATATTGTTCGTATTTCTTTAGTCAAAAGGGAGGGGGGGGGGGCATAACTCCATGAAAAACTGACGAAAATGGCTGAAACTCGAACTTGCTCAGTAATTCATTATACTAAAGCAATGTACCGATTTTGCCTTAAATATCTTGGAGTTAAAAAAAGTGCTGAAAGCTGATACTTTTCATCAAAATGGGGCATTAACTCCATAAAAAATTGACGCATACGCCTGAAACTCGAACTCGCTCTGTAACTTCTCATAACAAAGCAATGTAGCAATTCTCAGTAGGATATCTTGAAAGACTGCGAAAAAAATGGGTGGAAAACTAATATTTTTTGTATTTCATAGGCCGAAAGGGGGCATAACTCCATGAAAAATTGACAAAAATGGCTGAAACTCGAACTTAATCTGTAACATCTCCTAAAGCGATTTTCCCGTAAATAACTTGGGAGTGCGAAAAAAAGTGCGGAAAGCTTCTTCTTTTCGATCGCTGGTATCACACATGGAGAGCCGTTCTCAAGATGAAATCTGTGGTTTTCTGCAGTTCTTCCACAGGCCCATACAGCTTTTCAAGAAAAGAGGTTGACAAAGGCCAGATCTCTTCTCTCAGCAGCTGATACGTACTGCAAAATTGAAGTATGTGCTCTGTGGTCTGTTCTGCTTCTCCAC